>CANXYC011548858.1:0-22508 GCA_948193065.1 Aleurites moluccanus | reverse complement strand
GAGGAATGAGCCTTCAACTCAACAAGATATGAACAACATAAATCAAGAATCTAAATATCAAATCATGAACATGAACATATATATTTATATATTTGGGTATGAAAGAATCTCATGCTTTTACTTGGAAGGAACATGAGTGCTCATAATAATTAGCACTATCAAATCATAGCACAAATCAAATCATGGTTCTCATTTAGAATATAAAATGCCCACAAAGGATGGCATTATCAAATCTCATATAATAGAACTGATCCCATATCATAACATACGTATCAATATCCTTGCTACCTTAACGAGGCACATATGCTTGCGCGGGCATATGCCTAGAGCTCGTGACCCCTTCTAGGTAGAGCACTGATACTATACCCTATCAGCTAGGTTCCCATTATGCACATTGGACCAATGAATTTACTCTCATTGAGAGAAGTTTCCTATGCATATATGTCTCAGGTTCATAAAGAAGACACTATGTTCTCAACAAATCTGAATTTGGTCAAGAGACCAATTAGCATTTATAGCAAAGGCTTAATCATGATCTTGGTCCAAGAAACAACCAAGTCATTATCATATATATATATATATATATATATAAAACTAATACATAATGCATGTCATAGTATTACAGTAGTAATATTGAATGTATATATATAAATATTTAGCAATCTCGTAAGAAATAAACATATTTATGATATTTGTACTTACCTCACAGTAATATTATCCACTAAATCTGATCAACACTTGCTTAATTGAATGGCCTCCTTAAATTCCTTGAAATGGCCGAACCTAATAATTTTCCCAAATTTCATAAATTAGGGTTTTCTTAATTAATAAAATATACTATGATTCCATCAAATTTTAGCCATCTTATAACCTCTATTATTGTTTCCTAATCATTAATGTAATTTATCTCTTAAGCAGATTTGAAATTTTGAACGTGGTCACTATTCACATCACTATTCATCATATTCATAAATTTCTTATGTCCTCCCTATCAACCGAAATTAATGGCCTTAAATGCTCTTAATAGGTCTTATATAACTCATAATTAATTAGTCTAACTACCCAAAACCTTAATCTGACAGAAAAATAGAGCTCAGAGAAGAATTACCTTATTTCTCCAATTTGCGTCCTTGAAAAATCTTGACTTGGAAGGATGGATGAAGCCTTAATAAATGAGAGAATATAATGGTTTAATGCATTAATTAGGAGTATTAATGCACTAGAAAATAAATGGGACAGATTTGAGAAAAAATAGGATAAGAAACGAAAAATAAAGAAAGAAAAGAAAAGAAGTTTTTGTAAAATTTTGGCTACTAGATCCTTGGTTAAATAGGCTACTGCCTCATTTCGCAGATACCACTTCGCAAACCCACTTCACAAATCCACTTGGCCAAATACCGGTCCGGCAATTCCCACTTCGCTAAATGCCACCTTGCATCCGCTTCGCCAAATGTCACCTCACATCTGCTTCGCCAAATCCACCTCGCATCCGCTTCGCCAAATCCACCTCGGCATAGGCTACTTTGCTGAATTCCCACTTCGCCAAATGCCACCTCGCATCCGCTTTGCCAAATCTACCTCGGCAAAGGCCACTTCACTGAATTCCCACTTCGCTGAATATCACCTCGCCAAATTTCCACTTTGGCAACTCTCACTCATCCCGCTCAAATTTGAGCTAGAGAACTCCAATCGACTCGCTTATTAATGACCCTTAAACTAAACATCTGAGACTATACTCCAAGCTTAACCTTCCAGCTCGCTCAATCTCTATCCACCTTGGAAAGGATAAGCTAACTCGCATTATCTGCTCTGCAAAGCTAGGAAACTCTCCTCGCCAACTCGCACTACCTGCTCTGCCAAGCTGGGAATCCTCCTTGCCAACTCGCACTACCTGATCTCGCAAACACGTTACAATTTCCATCTCCTCAATTCTACTACTGACTATTAAAACACATACATAAATATTACTCATGCTAATACTTGACTCGCTCAGCCACTATCATATCAAAATAAAAAAAAAAAAAAAATACTCAGACTTACTGCATCACACAACAAATCATACATGCTCTGATTGAGGAAGTGTAATTCCTCTCAAATACAAAATTCTCAAATAACATACAGACCTACTGCCCATCAACTTAAAGTAAAGTAAATAAAATAAATAAATCTAAAACTTATATGTTCACCCTTTTGCGAAAATCACAATCTGACTTCACAAAATCATATTAAACAAAATTTCGAAGATTTTCTAAATACTAATCAGCTTACTTACAAACAATCAAAATAATAATAAAAAAAAAATAAATTACTCAGATATTACAGAAGGAAGGATTCTTAAAACTCAAAATGTATGCATGTATATGTGCATATTATTGCCCTTATGGCTTCTCTATTCAATTGAAAACTTCTTGAAGGAAATGAGATCCTTAGCAAAAAGAAACATGAGGTACTCTAGCAAGAAGAACATTATAAGAGCAATGATCTTCAAAACGTTTAACAAGAAGAAACAACTTCAAGATACGAGTTTCTTATAAAATTCAGAGATTCATTCCTATTTTGGGGGATCAAACTCAAGCATTCATCGTTTAAATATTTAAGGGAACACCCCAACTTTAGCAAACTTCTAAGCTTTGAAGATGCTAGAATCATCAACTTAAAGGTTTGCAATTCTACTTTTCATATGACTTTAGGAATCTTTTTTGCATAATATAACTAAATTTTTTTTCCTTCATTAGTTCTTTTACTCTAACTTTTGCCTAAACCACCTCTTAGGGTTTTCAAACCTAGTAAACTATCTTTCTTTTCCTTATGCTCTAACTTTTACCTAAGCCACCCTCCCGAGTTTTCAACTTAGCGAGCTAATTATTTTTTCTCTTCTTTTTTTCTTTTCTTTTTTCTTCCTTTTTTTTTTATTTTTTTACCAAATTTGGTTATTTCATGAACACGAGAATGTTTCTTCCAATAATAGGCAAAGTAGAATCTATTTCACAAGACAAGTATTATAATAACTTTGTGCAACTGCTAAGGGCTGAACTAGAAAGTTTTATTATGGGGCTAAAGTTAAACTAATAGAAATTTTAGTACTATAAATTATATATAATTTTTTTGGGGACCAATTAAAAATTTACATATAATTTTAGTGCTAATAGAGGAGGCTAAAGTTAAACTAGTAGAAAATTTTAGTGTTATTAGAGGAGGCCAAAGTTAAACTAGTAGAAAATTTTAGAGGTATAAATTATATATAATTTTTTGGGGGGTCAATTGAAAATTTACATCTAATTTTAGTGTTATTAATTATATATAATTTTTTTTGGTTGGCCAATTAAAAAATTTATATGTATATATACTAATTATCATGTCCTACTTTTGGAACATGATGGTCCTAGGGCACGAGTAAACCTAAGGTCACCAGATAATCGTAGAACCCATTAACATGCCAATTATAATCATTCATACTTGAAACCATTCTTTAATATTCAAATTCTACTTAAAAATTATTATTCTTACAAAAATTTTGCTAGAGTTTCATTTGTATTTTCAATCTAATCCCATGACATATTCATCACATTACACAACCTACATAGAAATTACACTCCTATTTTTTTTCACCATTCTTATAACCTCAACTTCACAATTCATTAAAACATTCATAGTGCTTCTATAATCTTTACTTCATTAACTTATTCACATTATTCGCATTTCATTTCAGTTGTATCTTTCATTAAACAAAATATTCATATACTCATACAGTTACCTACCCAACAGTACCATGGAGCTCTAAGAGTATATAAATATGATTCCTCAAAATAAATAATTACATTGGAGTTTTTGATGTCCCAAGCCGGAGAAAGGGATGACTTGGAAAACAACCACAACTATAACCTTGTTCCTGAAAAATAATAAATAAATATAAGGTGAGTATAATAATACTCAGTGAGTAGTACACATATTATCTTACTTATAAGGTTAGATGAGGGCGTTATTCACAAGGAAGATAATAATGACATAAAATATACAATAGTAATAGGTTCATTAATCAATTAAAGATTCATAAAGTTGAAGTCATTTAACATAAGGATTTGGTTTCACATTGATATTAAAAATTCGTAGCATATCATATCATAAAATGACAGAATCATTATTGATCATTTAAGCAGAGGCTACAGTCCGGTAGCATGCTATTTACTCATATGGTTGATCATACCGTATGGCTAGGACCTTAATCCCCTCCTAGCTAGGATCATTAAACCATGTGCACAATGTTATTAAAAATTTTGTTATTTCATTAATATCATACATATATTGCTTAATCATTAGATATCAAAATAAACTTAAGCACTTTCAAGGGTTCAATACACGAAGCATAAGGTCAATCATACAAATTCATTTAAAAGGAATCATTTGTGATTATAAAAGGTCATGAAATTAATTATGGATTATACAATTGGTATTTTTAGTCAATAATAGAATTTCATGGTAATTTTAATAATTTAATTTGAAGGTAATGTCAAGCAAAATAGTATGTATACTACTCACCTCACTGGGCACTTTCCACTGGTACACTTCCACTTCTTTCTTCCTTAATCCAATGCTTATGTCATTTATTCACTCTTGACTCAACATATTTAAGTAATTCCAATTTAGATACTATTTAACATAAAATTACATTAATTACATTTATATTTAAGAAATTCCTAAATTTTCCAAATCACTAAGGTTTTTCTGTGTAACATTCCATACTGGCAGCCTGTGCTCCTTAATCCATATCTCTTCCTATACTTATCCAAATACTTAAATTATTATTCCTAATTAAACTAGACATATTAAAATTTAATGTATCCAAAATTCACCTTATTCCCATTACTACACAATTTATGGTGTAAATTTAAACTTAATCTCATAATCAGCTGTTGCCCTGCAATCTGCCTTGTAATCCTATTCTGACAGTCTGTACTATTTTATCTATATCTCAATCCATACTTAACTAATTACTGTAATTCTTTATTATATTGAAAATATACATATAATATTATAACATATCCAAAAATCATATTAATCTGGATGCTGCATAATTATTGGTAAATTTTCAAATTCAAACATACTGTCCTATAATCCTATTTCGGGCAGACTCTACTTCTTTTACTCTAACTCAATCTGTACTACTCCAAATGCAGAACGGTTTACATAAACTTAGATGACATATAAATAAACATTTTTTGTTTTTTACACTTTCCTTAATGTATTCTTTAAGGTCATCATATCAATAGAAATTTATAACCTATATTCTGATTATCAGTCAATTCTGGCAGTCTATACTTATGACTTAATATCTCATAAACCACTTATCCAATTGTAAAAATATTTTTCAAAAATATAGATAAGACATAAATTAACACTTTTTATGTTAAATACTTCTTCTTATTCTGTCTCTATAATTCTACATAATTAAAATACAGTAGCATTTTTCCTGTAACCCTAATTTTGACTAGTCACGGTTTTTATTCAATTATTCTCTCCTCACTTCGAATTTCCCAAATTCCTTTTTTAGAAATCAAACTAACATATTTGTCTATAATTTTAATACTTTGACCAACCTCAAATTCATATATTAAAAATCTGGAATTTGAACTACAATCTACTGCCTTAACACATATTTGGAATGCCCCTTTAAACTTTAGTCCATCTCTTACCCTTTTACATAATTAACTCAATTCTTTACTAAATTAAGCTATATAACTCTTAAATTAAATTAAAAACTGAAGTTTAAGATACTTACCTTGAGTTAAAATCATGAATTACTCCTCCTCTTTTTCCACCAATTTGCTTGAATACAAAATCTTTCATCAATTTTCTGTCATCCCTCCTCTTCTATCAAGCCTTTTCTAATCTATTTGGTTGGTTTCTATGGTTGGGTTGAAAATATTTGGTGTCTATTTCTACATGGGAGGTTTGGTCATCCACTTCAGAAAAACTATTCTCTCCTTTTCTTTTTATAAACACCAAGTCAATAGATGCAAAAGTTTGAAGAAAAATTTAGATTATTCTAGAATTGTTTACTTGTCAATTTCTTATAACACTTAGGAACTTGTCCACAATAACAATTCTTTCCCTTGATAACACATGGCTGTCCAACCCATCAAAATGTTCCAGAATTTTGATAAAAAAAATTGATATTTTATTAATGGGTCCCGCATCTTTTGATAATTACATATTTTGCCCATAATTTTCCTTAATTATAATTTCTACCACATTTCTTTTTAATTTTTTTTTTCAATTAAGTCCTTAAATTATTGACATTCAAGCCCTATATAAATTTATATTATCCTTTGTACCTCAATTAAAATTAATAATTCAACCTCTATAGCTACAAATTTTTATACTAAACCCGTTTCGGCAAAACTCCGAAAATCGATAATTTACGTCTCTTAATTCCTCTCATACTCTATATCTATTTTACTCAACTTAAATATCATATATACTTCAATTTATTTTTAATTAATCCATAATCCATCAAAATTAAATCATGTAAAAGAAATTTCCACTAATTACTATCGAAAATTAATTAAAAATCGTTTACCGACAAATTCCTCCAAAAGTCAGTTTTTCTGATCATTTACATCTCTTTACTATCCATTTATCTCTATAACTTCATATTGAATCTCAAATTATTGAACCTCAATATTTTAGAATCTTAATTCTAAATATCCTCAATATTTAAAAATTCTATACCGATAATTCTGTCTGTTATCATCTTTTAAATTCTTCTGTAACAATTACTCTGAAATTTCTATGTATTCCTCAATAGCTATTTTTTAGCTTATCTATTCTTTAATTAATATCATTCTATCACTATGATTCGCTACTTTTTTACTGTCTATTGTACTACAGTATGGGGTGTTACAATTATATTTAAGAATTTTAGAAGTGGGCTAGGACTCTCCTAGCCCCCCTCTAATTCTGCCCCTGACAACTTGTCACGTCCCACCATAGGGGTCGCGACAGTCCTAGGTCACGAGTAGGCCTAAGATCACCGGAAATCCGTAGAACCCATTTCAATACTAACTTATCCATTCTCCATGCTTAAACTCATTCATGATTTATTAAATTCATTTGTAAACATTTAAGTTCATTTAACAATTAATATTGTTAAGAAAAATTTGATAGAACTTCCTCTAATATTTCAACTTATTCCCAATACATTTTAGTAATCTACACAATTTGCATTAAAAATTACACTCCTAAATAATTATCATCCTTATACTCTTAACTTCATAATGCAGTAAATACACATGGCACTTCTATATTTTTCCATGTTCCACATCTCAATTATCAGTCAATCACAGTATAATAGTATCATCATCTCTAACACTATCATTATCGATATTAATATTATTATCATTTATCAAACATTTCTCAATTAACATCAAATATCTGTTATGCTGCAGTAATGGATTATACTACATTTTAATTTTATAATTATTGACTGTCATCATCACATCATTTACCTATCTAATTATTGTACCATGGAGCTCTAGAATTTGTACAATAAACCAATTACAAATAATTATACACCTTGCAGTGATTGACATCCCATGTCAAGGAAAAAGATGACCTGGAATCCACTGCCTCAATATCCTTCCTGTAAAATAAATAACCACTAAATGATGAGTATAAAATACTCAGTGAGTTACATGTATATTATGCTACATGCAGGAGTTAGGTGATAGTAGAAGATATGAAATGAACATCAACCATAACAAAGAATCGAATAAGGAGTAGATTCAAATTATCAGGCAATAATATTCAATAGTACTGGAGTATAAAGGGAACTAGTCATGTTCATATAAAAAATGTAGAGGGTCCGTAACTGTAGTCAAATATCACTATATTATGTAAGGTGGGCCAGACCTCACGGCTGAAGGAAGTCCCTTCCCAGCTAGGGTCTCGGACATTTAGCCCTGTTCAGTAAGTCATTGTGCACAATGCCGATGGTTTTCCCCTCAATACCCCATTGGTATAGTAGCTCCGCTATACAAACATGTATTATAGCTAATGAAACAATAATAAGGTGCAACAATATTCAATAATTAGTAATCTCAACGGCAAAGTCATATGTTCACTGGAATTAATTAGGTATCCATTTATATATCAGTATCAAATCAATAGCAAATTTTCAAATTCAGGCTAGGTCATTTTATAGATGTTCAATGACATATTCGGTTCTCAAGGAAGAAAGGTCATTTAAATGCAATGAATCATAATGTATCAAGGAACATGCATCATGATGTACGTATAACTCACCTTTGCCTAGCACTGCGACTGTTACACTTCCTATTTCCTTTTTCCTTGGTTCCAGGTCTTAGCACTTACAGTTCTCATAATGTTTTTTTATTTATTATTAACTCTACATATTTAATTAATATCAATTTAGTTATTATTTAACATAAAAATTACATTACTTATATTTAAATTAAAGAAAATCCTAAAAATTTGAAATTTCTAAAATTTGCCTATATAAAACCTCACTGGCAGCTTGTGGTCTATTCCCCATTACTCTTATTATATTTATCCAAATTCTTCAATTATTATTCTTACTCAAACTAGACATACCAAAACTACCATAATCAAAGTTTAGAATTTTTCAATCACTACACAAATTATGGTGTCATTTTGAATTAAGCCTTATAACTAGCCCTGCTGCCCTACAACTAGTACATAGGCAGACACTATTATTTTTTTCTATAACTCAATATATACTTGTCTAATTGCTTTGATTATTTTTTCTATTTATTCTAGACACATAATATTATAACATATTCAAAATTCGGACCATTCTGATTTACTACACCATTCTAAACAATTCTTCAAATTTGAATCTACTATTATGCAGTCACTATCTAAATAGACCTTGTTACTCTGCTTATAACTCACTCCGTGCTCATCTAATTGCAAAAATATTTTATATTAACTTCTTTAACATATAAATAAATATTTTTTATGTTTTAAATTTTCCCTAATTCATATTGTAAGGTCCTCATATCAATAGAACTTAGTAACCTATATTCTATTTATTAGTCAATTTTGGCAGGTGATACTTATGATCTAATATCTCATAAGCCACAAATCCAATTTAAAAATTGTTTCACAGGCCTATAGATAAGACATAAATGAACACTTTTCATGTTGAAGAATTCTCCTAAATCTGTCTTTATCATTCTCTATAACAAAAAACAGTAGTAAAATTTCATAAAACCTAATTCTGGCCAGTTATGATTTTGTTCAATTAATCTCCCCTCACTTCGAATTTCATCAATTCCTTTTTCAGAAATAAAATTAACATATTTAGCTACAACTTTTATCTTTTTACCAACCTCAAAGTCATACATTAAAAATTCAGAATATGAACTATAAGCTACTGTTTCAAAACATATTCCAGAACCCATTAAAACCCTAGTTCATCTATCATCTTTCTAGCTCAATTCATACAATTATCTACTTAATTAAATTATAATGCTCTTAAATTTAATTAAGAACTTAATTTTAAGAGATTTACCTTTAATTGAGTACTTGGATTCTACATCTTTTTCCTTTCCAAAGTCACTTGCCATCCATTTCCCACAAATTTCCTTTCATCCGTCTTCTTCCTTCCACCAACTTCTTCAATCTTTTCTTGTTTTCCATGAAAGAATTAAAAATTATTCTTGGGTACCCTTTCAATAGATGGTTCGACCATTTTTCTTTTTTCCATTAAAAATCTATTGTCTTCCTTTTACAATCCCCAACACTAATTGATAAAGATTGAAGAAAATTATAAACTTTTCTAGAAATTAGCCAAGCGTCCTAATTCCTTAATTTAGTTGGAAATATCTCAAAATGAATATCCATTTCTTGAAAACTATATCCGGCCATCACTAATTCCATTCTAGAATTTTGATACAAATGGCGGGTTCCCCAATTCTGAATAATTATGCTTTGACCTAAAATTTTCCTTATTTATATTTTTTGCCCTAAAGTTTTCTGTAAGTTATTCTGTCTATTATGTTTAGATTCAACCTTTAATAGAGAGAGTGAAATGAATAATTTTGGGCTGTTCTATCATTTAAAATTATTCTGGACCTGATTCTATATCCTAGGCAACCCATTTTCAGAAATGCCCCTCATATTATTCTTATTTATAATTTTGCCATTCTATTAATTTCCAGTCATTCCAATCACTTTTCCACTCTTTGTTTTTACCAAAACTTAATATTATTTTAGTTCTCTTACTATCCATATATCTGTATTAATTTACTTTAAATTCGGTACATAATTTACTCCTTAAGCTGTCTAATTATTTTCGATATTTTCGGTTTAGTACTTAACAGAACTGTCTATCCATTCGGCTTTCTAACTCCACATTCAACCTCAGATTATTTTTCCTCAAAATTTTAGGATCCTAATCCTAGGTATCCTCAATAATTTATGTAAAAAAAAAAAAAACCTTTTTGAAGTATTATAAAATTCCACTTTTAGCACTGTAAAATTTTTCTGTCATTGTATGTCCTATGTATAACTTGGTACTAATTTAGCCTATCCATTTATAAATTACCATCACGTCCATTATTAGGATCCACTATATCTAGTTGTCTACTATACTGCCTGATGTGGTGTTACACTTTATCCCCCTTCAATAAAAATTGTCCTCAAATTTTCTTATTGCATACTGTAGTCATCGATATGCATACCTCCATTGTCTCCAAAGGATTTGCATTCAAAATAATTCTTTTACTAATATTCTGCTTTCATAGTTCTTATTACCTATATTGTTCTATGTTCATTATATTATTTCCTACTAGTTTTTGATCCATACTCCATAAATATTCATCCATATAATACTTAGACTTTTAGTATACTATATCTTAATCCTTGAAATTGCTTTACATTGCATTAATCCTCTATTTCCATACATTATCACTTCAGCCTTTAACTCATTCCCTATGATCATATTTCCTATATTCTCAATATACTATACCTCAATAGTTATTTACTTATAACTAATTAGCAATAATCAATTAATTGTACTATTATAGAAATTCTCATTATACTCAGTCACTATAATATTATTTATGTGGTTATCCTTTTTTACTTTAATCATATCCTAAATTTTCTTCACTGTTCTATTCCTCAATAACTTTAATATCTATTATTTATAATTATTCATTTTCTATATCTTGTCAACTTTAAAGTATACCTTCATATACTGCAATCGCTCATTTCCAATATTTTTAATCACCTTACGTCCTCACCATTATCAGTACACATATTCTCTTATCCAGTCATTTATAGTACTATTCTCTTGTTATAATATTATATATAACGCTTATTTTAGATAATTTCACTTTTAACATAATATCAGTTGTAAGGGGTTTATATTTCACTAAAATATCCATACCCCATCTTACTAAAAATTAATTCTATGGAATCTATTAACAGTCAATTATCAACTTAATAATGTAGTCAATATCAACTTATTGTATACTAATTCAATCATTATAGTAATTTCTTTTAGTCACTTTCAGTTCTCATTCCTTCAGTTTACTATCACTCTTTACCAGTTCTCAGTAAGCATCTTTTTCCTATACTACACAGTTATTTATACACACATATATATAACTAGAAGATGAAAATCATAACGGACAACACTGATAATTATAATAATAGATGACTTCAAATGATGAGATAGACATCCTATGCTCCATTGTCACATCCCACACAATAGGGCTATGATGGTCCTAGGGTACGGGAACAATTCATACAACCAGTACCACGAAGAACCCAAGTTACATGTTTTCATGTCATTTACTCATTTTTATGAAGTATTTTTTTTCATTTAACTCTTAAGTTTTACAGAAAAACGGACAGAGTCTCCCCTGTAATATCGACATTTACCCCCAACTAAAAACAAGAAAAACACTTCTAAAACAATTATAATCTCCCAGGTTAACCTCCAATAAACAACTCATATCATACAATACTTATGTCAATTCATATAACAACTTCATACATCACAAATCATATAATAGTTCTCAATAATATCAATCCATACATATGACAATACAAGATAGGTGTACCATAGCAGCTGCACCCCCCTGTTACAGTATATACATACATATGCATTCACATCATAACATATAAATACATTATGTACATGCCCACAAATCATACATATACATATCTACAAATAATATCATGGAGTACTTTATGATATACTAGGGAAGAACTATACATCTACTCCACGGCTGGAAGTAAAAAATTAGCCGAGGGTGTCCGTATCTCACTCTTTTCCTGCAAAGGATTCAACACTATGGGGTGAGTATAAAAATACTCAGTGAATCTATAAATATGAAATGCATTACCAATTTATGAATACACATTTGAACACTTATGACAATAATAGGTATGATGATAATTATATATATATATATGATAAGACATGATAGTATAATAAAATGGATCAAATGCATAAGGTAAAACAGGATTGGGTCAAATAATCAAATAGTACTGCCACCTTTGTCTATATCTCCATTTCCATATAAATGTCATAAAGAGGATCAATCCTTATGGCTAGAGCATTTCCCTATCTCTAGCTAGGGCAAGTAGTATCTGTGTGCACACGGTCGATGGAATTACCCGCTACACCATCGAAGTAGCCCTGTTATGTTACCATATGCAAATGTTCCAAAATATGATGAAAATGCAACAATTACAACTCATATATGGTGCAATATAGTCAAAATATCCATATGAACAAGTATATAATCAATCGGGAATAACTTACAAAATTGGCCCGTCGGGCCCAGTTGCGCTGTCGCAGCGACTTAAAAAATTACGAGTTTGTTTCTCGTTTTTTAGGGACTTTATGGTTTTACATGTTATCAATATATGGTATGCAATTTAACATCTAAGATACAAGTATTCAAATATATAAGGTGATTAGGCTTGATTTGAGGTCAAAATAATTTATAGAACAATTTTTATACACATTCAAATTTTAGGTCAGTTTATGCCGTTTCGGCAGCCCCAGTTTTGGCCGATTGGCACGTTTAGGGGCAACTTTGACCATATTGGTCTAAAATCAGTCTAACATGATCAAAGGTCATATAACATGTCCAAATCATAGTACCTTAAACTAGAAATGCAATAACATATATGAACCCACCTTATGTGCAAATGACCAAAATGCCCATCCGAGACTCCGAGCACCTACTGCTCTCCCACTTTGTCCTTTCCCCTGGAGGATTCCCCTATACACATACCAACTCTCCGATAAGACACTATATCAAACCAACATATCGTATTCAAACACATATACACATACATTTCAAACAAGATACACATATCATATACAACTTTCATATTCAAAACCCTAATTTCACTATATCATTTGGCCATTGCAAAATAACACTCAAAAGGAGTTTAAAGCCAAATTTATTTCCACACAACAATAATAACATATCTTATAAACACAATCAAGCAAGTTTGGGTTCATATTCAAGCCTAGGTTTCATGCCAAAGTATTTTGAACTTTATTGGTCATAAAGACCTGAGCACATTTCAAACTCACCACAAACATGCAAATTTCCTTCTATAAGCTATAATTACTCATCAAATAATCACATCACATACACTTATCCATTGCACACACATAATAACCCAAAAACCCTAAATTTAGGTTCAATTCCCATTCGTCCCAGAGGGCCCAAATCATCCAAGCCCTATTTTTGCAATTAAATTTCACAATTCCCTAATTAAACACACCAATTGAACAATTTCAAGCTCAACTGTACCAATTCAAATCAATTTTTCCTAGTTTGCCCTAATTAGGTCCAGTTTTGGGGATTTTTCCTAAACCAACCTTAAATTCTTCAATTAAACCTACATTTAACCAATTCAAGCTACCAATTACACTTTTAAAAAATTAATTTAACTAAAACCAAGCAAATTTCCCATTTTCCTTAAATGAGGCATTCAGTCCAAAGGGGTTTTTCTCCCTTGAAGTTTATTCTTCCAATTCAAGAACCCAAACATCAATTCACTATGCCAATTTAAGTTTTAAACACTCAATTATAGAATTTTTTGAAGTAATTCCACACAAAACCCTAATCCCCCAATTCAATCCAATGCTTATTCCCACAATTAAAATCAAATCTTCAATTCATCATTCAAATACCCTTAATTACATCTATTTAACACCATTCATATCATTAATTTCTCAATCAAACTATTTAATCCAACATTTAAACACCAATTAAACATCAACCATCCAGAATTTTGGCCTTACCTTAGGGTTTTCTTGAAATGGCCAAATCTCCAACTCACTAAGAACACAACCAAACCTGAATTTAGAACTTGGTTGAAGCAATGGAGGAGATGAGATGATTAAGTCTACCAAATGTTGGAAAGAAAATCTTTAAAGCTCCAAAATGCTTCAATGGCCGAACCTTGTTTGAAGGAGAAGAAGTTTTTCCTGTTTGCTTGAAGATGTACACGGTTTTGGGATGAAAAATGAGAAAAAGCTAAATTGTTTTTGTTTAAAATAAGTGTTAGTGGGATTTGGAAATGGGATCAAGTGCATCCAATCTCATAAAGGCTACTATAACTCCTCCCTCCAACTCTTTTATTCCAAATGAATCCTATAAACTTCCAATTAAATCCCTCCTATTTATTTGTTTTTGCAATCAAGTCCTATTATTTTTGTAACCCAATTTGACTATTTTATTTTATTTATTTTTTTTATTATCCTAAATTTATTTTTTCCAAATAATTAATTAGCAATCAAACACAGATGCAAACATATCAAATAAATCATATAACACATATAACAATCAATCATATATAAACACCCCTAACTCCAACTAGGGTTTAGGTGCTAGGGTTAGGGTTTTACCTAGGATGTTACATCCATGGTATACTAATTGGCTCATTGATGCCTGCGACATATACTTTAAATCTCTAGCTCTGATACCACCTCTGTCACATTCCACCATAGGGGCCGCGATGGTCCTCTGGCACGGGTAGACCTAAGGTCACCGAAAACCCATAGAACACATTTCAATACTAACTTATCCATTCTCCATGCTTAAACTCATTCATGATTTATTTAATTCATTTGTAAACATTTAAGTTCACTTAACAATTAATATTGTTAAGAAAAATTTGACAGAACTTCCTTTAATATTTCAACTGATTCCCAATACATTTTAGTAATCTACACAACCTGCATTAAAAATTACACTCCCTAATAAGCATCATCCTTATATCCTTAATTTCATAAATTAGTAAATACACATGGCACTTCTATATTTTTCCTCGTTCCACATCTCAATTATCAGTCAATCACAGTATAACAGTATCATCATCTCTAACACTATCATTATCAATATTAATATTATTATCATTTATAAAATATTTCTTAATTAACATCAAATATCTGTTATGCTACATTAATGGATTATACTACATTTTAATCTTATAATTATTGATTGTCATCATCACATCATTTACCTATCTAATTACTGTACCATGGAGCTCTAGAATTTGTACAATATACCAATTACAAATAATTATACACCTTACAGTTATCGACATCCCAAGTCGAGGGAAAAGATGACCTGGAATTCGCTGCCTCAATATCCTTTCTGTAAAATAAATAACCACTGAATGATGAGTATAAAATACTCAGTGAGTTACATGTACATTATGCTACATGTAGGAGTTAGGTGACAGTGGAAGATATGAAATGAGCAGCAACCATAATAAGGAATCGAATAAAGAGTAGATTCAAATTATCAGGAATAATATTCAATAGTACTGGAGTATAAAGGGAACTAGTTATGTTCATATAACAAATGTAGAGGGTCTGTAACTGTAGTCAAATATCACTATATTACGTAAGGCGGGCCAAACCTCACGGCTGAGACAAGTCCCTTCCTAGTTAGGGTCCCAAACATTTAGCCTTGTTCAGTAGGCCACTGTGCACAATGTTGATGGTTTTCCTCTCACTACCCCATCGGTATAATAGCTCTGTTATATAAACATGTATTATAGCCAATGAACTAATAATAAGGTGCAACAATATTCAATAATTAGTAATCTCAATGGCAAAGTCATATGTTCACTGGAATTAATTAGGTATCCATTTATATATCAGTATCAAATCAATTGCAAATTTTTAAATTCAGGCTAGGTCATTTTATAGATGTACAATGCCATATTTGGTGCTCAAGGAAGAAAGGCCATTCAAATGCAATGAATCATAATGTATCAAGGAACATGCATCATGATGTACGTATAACTCACCTTTTCCTAGCATTCCATTGTTACACTTCCCATTTCCTTTTTCCTTGGTTCCAAGTCTTAGCACTTACAGTTCCTATCAAGTCTATTATTCATTATTGGCTCTATATATTCAATTAATATCAATTTAGTTACTATTTAACATAAAAATTACATTACTTACATATTAAAGAAAATCCTAAAAATTTCAAATTTCTAAATTTTGCCTACATAAAACCTCACTGGCAGCTTGTGTTGTATTCCCCATAAATCTTACTACAATTATCCAAATACTTCAATTCTTATTCTTACTCAAACTAGACATACCAAACTTTAACATATCCAAAATTTAGAGTTTTCCAATCAATACACAAATTATGGTGTCATTTTGAATTTAGCCATATAACTAGCCCTGTTGTCCTGCAACTAGTACATAGGCAGACCCTATTTTTTTTTTCTATAACTCAATCTATACTTGTCCAATTGCTTTGATTCTTTTTCCTATTTACTATGGACACATAATATTATAACATATTCAAAATTCAAACCATTCTGATTTACTACACCATTCTAAACAATTCTTCAGACTCAAGTCTACTGTTTTGCTGTCTCAATCTGAATACACCCTATTTCCCTGCTTATAACTCACCTCGTGCTCATCTAATTGCAAAACCATTTTATAGTAATTTTTTTAACATATAAATAAATATTTTTTTATGCTTTACACTTTCCCTAATTTAGATTATAAGGTCCTCAAATCAATAGAACTTAGTAACCTATGTTCTATTTATTAGTCAATTCTAGCAGGTGGTACTTATGACCCAATATCTCATAAGACACAAATCCAACTGAAAAAAACTTTAACATGCATATAGATAAGACAGAAATGAACATTTTTCATTTGAATACTTTTCTTAATTCTGTCTCTATCATTCTTTATAACAAAAACACAATAGAAAGTTACAAAAAACCTAATTCTGGCCAGTTATGATTTTTGTTCAATTACTCACTCCTCACTTCGAATTTCATCAATTCCTTTCTCAGATATCAAATTAACATATTTATATACAAGTTTTATGTTATTAACAACCTAAAATTCATACATTTAAAATTTAAATTTCAACTACAAGCTATTGCTTCAAACCAGATTCCAGAACCTATTAAAACCCTAGTTCATCTAGCATCTTTTTAGCTCAATTCATATAATTATCTACCTAATTAAATTATAATGCTCTTAAATTTAATTAAGAACTGAATTTTATGAGATTTACCTTCAATTGAGTACTTGGATTCTATCTCTTTTTCCCTTCCAAAGTCACTTGCCATCCATTTCCCATAAATTTCCTTTTATCTATTTTCTTCCTTCTACCAACTTCTTCAATATTTTCTTGTTTTCCATGAAAGAATTAAAAATTATTCTTGGGTTCCCTCTCAATACCTAGTTCGGCCTTTTTTTCTCCCATTAGCTATCTATTGTCTTCCTTTTATAATCCCCAACACTAATTGATAAAGATTGAAGAAAATTATGGACTTTTCTAAAAATTAGCCAAGTGTCCTAATTCCTTAATTTACTTGGAAATATCTCAAAATGAATATCCATTTCATGAAAACTATATCCGGCCATCATTAATTCCATTCTAGAATTTTGATACAAATGGTGGGTTCCACAATTTTGAATAATTATGCTTTGACCCAAAATTTTTCTTATTTGTATTTTTTGCCCCAAAGTTTTCTGTAAGTTATTCTGTCTATCCTGTTTAGATTCAACCTTTAATGTGGGGAATGAAATGAATAATTTTGGGCTGTTCTATCATTTAAAATTATTCTAGGTCCGATTCTATATTCTAGACAACCCATTTCCAGAAATACCCTTCATGTTGCTCTTATTTACCATTTTGGTATTCTATTCATTTTCAGTCATTCCAATCACTTTTCTACTCTTTCTTTTTACCAAAAATTAACATTATTTTATTTCTCTTATTATCCATATATCTGTATTAATTTACTTTAAATTCGGTACAAAATTTAATCGTTAGGCTATCTAATTATTTTTTGTGTTTTCGGTTTAGTACTTAACAAAACTGTCCATCCATTCACCTTTCTAACTCCACATTCAACCTCAGATTATTTTTGCTCAATATTTTTGGATCCTAATTAATTTATGTAAAAAAAAAACTTCTTGAAATATTATAAAATTCCACTATTAACACTGTAAAATTCTTTTGTGTCCTTGAATGTCCTTTGTATAACTTAGTACTAATTTAGCCTATGCATTCATAAATTACCATCACGTCCGTTGTTAGGATCCATTATATTTAGCTGTCTACTGTACTATCTGTTGGGGTGTTACACAACTGCATTCATCTAATAGGAGTATAACAATATTTAGATGACATTCCATCTATTATTGATAGGCTCTTTCAAGTTTTCCAACCAAATATTTTCTCTCAACTTCCCTAACTTTTGCTTAGGTAGTTTTCTTAAAGTTTTCTACCTAGTGAAAATTATTTCTTTCTTTTTGAAATGGATTTTACCTTAACATTGAGTAAATTCTATTTTCAACTTTCCATAACTTTGGTAAAAGAAAGACCAATGCGGTTTTGAAGTTTTTGATTTCAGAAAAGTAAGGTTATAGATCATTTGGACATTCCTCTCATATTTTGATTCTCCAAAATTCACCAATATATTCTATTCATTTGAATTTGTTACTCAAGCCTTCGTGGTAAGCTCATAAAGTCCATCACAATTTTTATCTCATCTTTTGGGGTAATCTTAACTGCAGGATATTCATAACTTCTTTAGACATAGGCCAAACTTAGCCTCAATATTTTGACCCCATATTTTCAGTGATTTTTCAGGCTAGGACTTGCCCTTATATTCTTAATAAGCAAGTAATTGCCTCCCAGCTTATGGTTGTAGGGATCAGTGGCAACTTTTAGGAACTTGATCTTAGTCTAGTTTAGATAGATGCCATCAAGTTTCTTTTACTTTTATTCTCTTTTTTCATCTCTCTCTCACCTCAAACATGAAGCCATGCTACTGAGCTATACTTGAACTAATCAAACAAGTTTGCATAAAGCTCATATAAAACAAGCTCATAAAAATGATCCAACATCCAAGTAGTATTACTGAAAAAATATCCAAGTGTTCACGAAATTGAGGTTCAATGCATAAAAGAAAGATATTTGTAGAATGCTACAGCCAAATCTAGGGTTCTTCTCCTTCTTCCCAATTATATAATACCTTACTATTGGAGCTTGGTTGATCATCTCTAGGATTGAAGTGACTATCACTATTTTTAATCAGATTCCAATTCTTATTAAGTAGCATGTCTTCCACTTGGATTTCAGCTTCATACAACTTCCCAAAATTGGATAGATGTATGTAACATAACCTTTCATTGATATCTGAAACATTACCTTTCATACACATTTTGATTTGGTCCTTAACATCAGACCTATATTTCATTTGTGCAACCTTTTATCTCCATCTAATCAAGTACTCAACAAAAGTTTCATTGTACTATTGATAGGTGGTTTCCAAATCATGCAGAGTATCATCAATATGTGTGTTATAGGAATATTGTTTAATGAAGCTTTGAGCCAACTTTCTCCAATCCATTATGACTTTCTTATCTAAGTTATAATACCAATAGACAGTAGCTCCAGTTAAGGATAAGAGAAAGAACTTAATGATTTAGGCCTTGGATAATCTAGTGATTCCCATAACAGTAACATATTGTCTCAAATGTACCCTTGGATCACTAGTGCCATCAAATTTTTGCCAGTTTGGCATTTTAAACTAGGGAGGAAGTTTCTCATTAGTAGTGAGATCCAAGTCATCTTTATCATAAGACCTTTCAATCCCATTTTTCTTAAGTTTGATTTGTATCTTTTCAATTTTCTTAGCTAGTGATTTGTACTTATCAACTTGAGAAGAATCTAAGGGCTCTCCTATGATAGCCTTTCCTTTAGTCCTATGATTTTATTTGAGTTAATGATCAAACTCGTCATAAGGCCCTTCATCTTAAATTGACTTGTTTTTTGAAGTAGCTCCCTTAATGCAATTTACATCCCCATTTGTATTCAAGATCTTTCTAATTGTTTCCTTTATACCATCCATCCCTAGATTGATGCTTTCAAATGTGATTCTCAACTATTAATTGCTTAAGTTCCAATAACACTCTTCTCTCTTTCCTAAAATTTGTTTGAAAAAGGATAAATTCCTTTTAGGGCAATGATTGCTAGATGATAGAATACTAATGTGATGCATGAATATGTGTATGATTGCTTAATGTATGATCTAATGTAACCTCTCTATTTGTTTTGATTCAAACTACTTAGTCAATGAACACCTTGAATCAAGATGGCCTTTAGGAAGATGGACCTTTTCAAATGTCCATAAGCAATCTTAAAGCATATCATGAGCACTTGTTATTAGCTAGTCTTTACAAGTTTTCTACTTAAATATTTTATTTCTTTCCTTTAATTTTTCCTAGGAACCTTTTGCGAAAATACTAGCAAGGTATCATCATCTTACTTTTCGTTTTTCCAATGATTCTCTTGTTTTTATCTTTTTCTCACAACTTACTTAAAGTGCTAAAGCATAAGCAATGATATGATAGGGAATTTTTCACTTTATTCATTACTAAAGAATTTTTTTCATAACAGATTTCAGAAGGATAATCATATAGGGAGTTATATCCTTAATTAGAAACTAAAGTTTTTATGAAAAAATCCATTTAAGGTGGCATATTGCTTTAAGATTCTTCTTTATCCTTGAAGCCCTTCGAAATATGCTTCATAACCATCCTTATATGACAAGTGCCTTGGTGAAGTGGAGCTAGGTGTAAATTGGGAATCATCAATGAGGTCTTGAATTTCAAGCTTAAGCCTCATACATTAGTCGGTGTACTGGCCAACAACTTAATGGAATTTGCAGTATGCTTTATGGTTAAAGTTACTTGGCAAAGTATCAGGTAAAGGCTTTGGGTCTAAAGGTCACAAAAGGCCTCTCTTTTGAAGTTTTTCAAAGATTGTGGATATGGGTTCATTTAGTATGCTGAACTTCTTTAGTTATTACCTGGTGGGCCTCTCCTTTGAGCATTTCTTTCTTAAGACAAGACTTAACTTATTTTTTTTGTCATTTTATTCAAGTCTTTAGAGATGACTTGGCTTAAGACTGCTTCAAGTTCATGTAGCATAATCCTCATCCTCTCATAAATTGACTTAACTTCTTCCTTTAAAGCATTCATTTCAGATCTCACTACCTTTCTAACTATTTCCTCTATTTCTTTTTCCAAAGGGCTCATTGACTTAGGTTCAAATCTGGACATTTAAAGATATTTCTTATATGGCTATAAGAGATTGTGTATTAGATTGTGCAAGATGCATGATGTATGGTTTACAATAATGCATAGCACAACAAAGCAAAAAATTCCTCCCATTTATTTATCCAAAAGAATCAAGGACATTGCAGTACGTCATGCCCCCATCTTTAGTCTTTTATGTGGCCTTATTTATTTCACCTAGTGTCACAGCCTAACTTTAGACTATGACGGTCCTAGGGTACGGGTAATGCCTAAGCCACCAGTACCATGAACAACCCATGCTTAAACAATTACATTCATTACTTAACCTGTGATACATTTTAGGTCATAATTTTTTTTTAAAACATCATATCACCAAACATGCATGCAGAAAAACTGACAGAGTTTCCTTTGAAACTCTGACTAAAGCTATCATCAAAACATATAAAATACACTCCCAAAATAACATACATCCCCTTATATCTTCCATTTATCAATTGCAACTAAAATTGCACTTCAATATTTTCATCGATATCATATAACACATTTACATTTTATCTCAAACTCATATATCATATATATGTACAATATATACACATATCCATGTCATATCATTTTATCATTTGATCATTTAACATCTTACTTAAGTCAATTCAAACCTCTATACATTATATAACAAGGAACTCTATACACTGGAGGGACCTCGATACCTACATCTCATCCAAGGCTGGAGATGGAATAGCTAATGGATGACTTCTTTACTGAGGTCCTGAAAACATTGAACCATTGAAATGGTGAGTATAACTTTATACTCAGTGAGTCATAATATATATATGAGTATGCAATGATATTTATGACAGTCATATTTATCCATTAATGATCTGTA
>CANXYC011548843.1:0-17608 GCA_948193065.1 Aleurites moluccanus | reverse complement strand
TGGGATAAAATTATACAGAAATAAGAATAGAAAAGGTGGACAAAATTTTTTAAAGTAAATATTATCGATATGGTATGAAGAAAAATTAGTCAAATACTTATCGTATGATAAAATATCTTATTGATATTTATTGAACATCGCAAAAAGAGAGGAAAAATATGAAGATAAATTTTATTTCTAATAATGATGATCTTAACTATGATCATATATATATTGCTCACATTGATGTGATAAATATATTTTTGAAAATATTAAAAAAGATAATTGATTTCTATATATATTGTGAATGATGCGATAACTCGTACAATTTAAAAAATGTCAAATATTTAACTGAATAAAATAACAAGTTGTTAATGAAAAATTCATGAAATATATTCTAGTGATTTTATCTCATTCCCTGAAGTGAATGTGGTAATATATAACAATAATACTATGAAAATTAAAAGTAAACACATAATAATTATTCTTTTCATAAGAATAAAGAAATATCATAAAAATATTTATCACCACTAGAATTGGGATAAAATTATACAGAAATAAGAATAGAAAAGGTGGACAAAATTTTTTAAAGTAAATATTATAGATATGGTATGAAGAAAAATTGGTCAAGTACTTATCGTATGATAAAATATCTTATTGATATTTATCGAACATTGCAAAAAGAGAGGAAAAATATAAAGATAAATTTTGTCTCTACTAATGATGATCTTAACTATGATCATATATATATATTGCTCACATTGATATGACAAATATATTTTTGAAAATATTAAAAAGGAGAATTGATTTCTATATATATTGTGAATGGTGCGATAACTCGTACAATTTAAAAAATGTCAAATATTTTTCTTATTTGAAAATGGATGAGACAATTATTTATGATAAAATAAAAAATAATTGAGAATTCCAGAAGAGCTAATATATTATCACAAGAGGAACAAAATTTACTATACAAAATACATTATTTTCTCCAAAGTCTCATATAAATTTGTTAAGTTTTAAAAAATATTCACAGCAACAAATATCATATTGAGACAGTAAATGAGAGGAATTAATAATATCTCCATATTATAAGTATTATTTCGGGTAGAAAAATATAGTGAAAAATTTTCTGTTATTTTCTCTAATTTGTATTATATAAAAATTAATGAAATTGAAACGAATCTTATATTAAACCAGAAGTTTACATTTCCAAATATTTTTATTATTTGAAATGATAAGTTAGGTCATCTTGGTTTAAAAATAAAAAAAAAATATTAAAAATTCACATTGAATTCATTGAAGAACTAAAAGATTTTTCAAATTAATCAATTGACTTTTAGTCAAAAGCTATATATTTTTCATCTAAAATTTTTTGAATGTGCAGTATATATTCTAATTATTTCATCACAACGCACTAAAATAAGTCCTTAAAAGATGTTAGAAGTATAAGTTGGATATAAATCTCTCTCAATAATTAAATATTTTGAGTCATTAATGGGAGATGTATTTACTGCTCGATTTGCAGATTATCATTTGATAAAGTAATATTATCAGTATCATGGGAAAATAATAAAAGTTGATAAATACAAAATAATATGAACAAGAAGTTCATAAATTAATTTATCTGTAAAAATTAACAAATTTATTGCCGGATACACTTACTGATTTAAAATGAGTAACAAAATCTTATATAACAGCTGTTAACGTTTTAATTTGTATTGTTATCCCAGAAGGATAATACATTAATATTAATGAATCTCAAGCACGCTTAAAGTCTGAACAACTATTATTTATAAGGATAAAAATTATCGAAAGAGAAAAGAAATAAATAATAAATATAATTTTATTGAAAATACAGATACTAATATAGATACACTTCCTGAAAAAATAAAAGTATCTGAAATTAATAAAAATAAAGAGATATTGATAAATTATGTTAGTTCTGAAAAAATATGAAATCAACATAAAATGGTTGTGAACTATTATTTTGCATATAATGTAGCATTAAATATTATGAATGAAAATGATGATCTTGATCCACGATCTGTTCAAGAATGTCGAAATAGAATTGATTGGCCAAAATGGAAAGATGCATAATTGAATTTTATTGAAAGACGTAAGGTTTTCAGACCAGTAGTCCAAACACCTGAAGGTGTGAAACCAGTATTATACAAATGGGTATTTGTATGAAAAAGAAATGAGAAAAATGAAGTTGTAAAATACAAAGTAAGACTTGTTGCATAAGAATTTTCACAAAAACCTGAAATCAATTATGAAAAAATATACTATTTTGTGGTGGATGCAACAATATTTTAATATTTTATTAATATATCAATGTACGAAAGACTTGATATGCACCTAATGAATGTAGTGACAACTTACCTATATGACTCAATTGATAATAATATGAAAATCCCTGACAGATTTAAAATGCTATAAAAATATAATTTAAGTTCTCGAGAAATTTATTCAATTAAATTACAAAAATTTTTATATGAATTAAAACAATTTGGGCCGATATGGTAAAATAATTTTAGTAAATATTTGTTCAAAATAGAATATAAAAGTAATACTATAAAAAAATTTGAATATGAATTTGCCATAATTATTGTATATATTGATGATTTGAATATTATTGAAATTTCTGAAAAATTTTCAAAAGTAACATATTGTTTGAAAAAAGAATTTGAAATGAATTATTTTGAAAAAATAAAATTATGTGTCGATTACAAATTGAATATTTGGCAAAAGAAATTTTTATTTATCAATTAACTTATATACAAAAAGTTCATTTATAATTTTATATACAAAACACATTCATTGAATAGTTCAATAATTATTCGGTCACTTAATATGAATAAGAACTCTTTTCAGTAAGAGAATATAATAAAGAAATTTTTGGTCTTGAAATACCATATCTTATATAATAGGCGTACTAATATATTATAAAAAAATAGTGAAATTGATGTTCAATAAATTCGTTCAAGTGACAATCTAACATATTTGTTCACTAAGATATTACCTACTGCAATATTCAAGAAATTAGTTAACAGTATTGAAATGTGGCGCCTTAAAGATTTTCAGTGATATTGTAAATAAGGGGAGTTTAATACTGTACTCTTTTTTCCTTAACCAAAAGTTTTGTCCCATTGAATTTTCCTGATAAGGTTTTTAATGAGACAATATACCATTTGCAATGCGGAAATATTGTACTCTTTTTCCTTCACTAGTTTTTTTTTCCCACTGAATTTTTACTAGTAAAATTTTAATGAGACATATTCTCTGTAAAAATAGACATCTAAGAGGGAATATTATAAATATATAGATAAATATAGATGTTCATTCATCTATCTCACTATTCATAAAATAAATATGAATATTTATTCATCTATTCCACTACTCATAAATTTTTATAATTAAATTTAATTTTATTACACCATTTATATTATAATTTATATTATAATTTATAATTAATTTTTATATATTATAACATATAATAAAAATAAATTTTATAAATAAAAATTTATATTACTTTATAATATATATAAAAAAAATAATAAAATACTCTCTTCCATCTTCTTATTCTTATTCTTATTTTTTTTCGTCTCCTTGTTTTCTTTATTTTTGAAAACAATTATCCATTGTCTTTTCAAAAAGAAAGAATCCATTTTAGACGGCTACGCTAAATAGTTAAAATATGTTGGGTAGAGCGAGAGTTAAAAGCTGACGTGGCAATGGAACTGTGGAAACCATATGTCATGTGCATTGATATTTGTAAAAGACCAAAACGACAATTAACCACGTGTCTACCTCACGCGTCCGGATTCAATGCATTAACAAAGCACCTTCTGCCCTCCCTCGAACTCTGCTCTCCCGCCACACGCCATCTCTCTCTCTATCGACCCTTTACAAAAAAATTGACTACAACAACTACTAGATTTCTGTATCTTTAACCCTAATTTCAATCCCAAATTTCTCCTCTTTCAGAACTTTCTTTTCACAGTGTTTGGTTTGGCGTACTTTGCCTTTCATTTAATAGGTGAAAATCTATTCAAATAGGTGAAAATCTATTCAATCTTTTTGTTCCCCGATTTGGGAATTCTCTTTTTTTTACTTTTATTTTCTTGTGGTGAAATTTGATTATTTCTTTTTTCTTTTATTATTGATTTTGTAGGTTTATAAAAGGGAATTGATTTGTTTTAATTTTATATATTTTAGGTGGGAATTTTGTTGTTGCGGGTAGGATTTCAATGTATAATTAATTGGGACAAGCATGGGTTCTGAGGTTCCTTCTTCTGCTGTTGATGAGGTCAATGTAACAGCTGAGGCTACAGAAAACAGGTCAGTATTTTAGAGAATCTTTAAGTTTTGAATTCGGATTGGTTTGACACAATTTGTATTGGTTGGGTAACTTGTTGCTTTATATATATATATATATATATATATTGGGTTGTATCTGAATTCTTGGAGTTGAAATTCATGGATAATAAATATCAACATTGGCCTGAGATGTGCTGTTACAATTGGTACATTCGTTAGGAGTTTTGTTTTGAATATGGGTGAACACAATAGGGTATGCAAATACAAGTTATGAGATTGATAAACTAGAAGTGTACATTATTGCATTGCTATCAAAGTGTCAACAATTGAAGAATTGGGTGTTTTTAGAATGTTAGATGGCCTTAGATTATTTCCTGTGTAATGTGCTTGTTCAGTGCTTGGTGCGATGGTAGAAACCTTAGGATGCAAGCCTTCACATTCAAGTTTGAAGACAACTGAACCACATAAAGCAAATGCAAAAATGCCCAAGAGCGGAACTGCTTCCAAGTTCCAAATTCTTTGTCCTGGAATCCTACTTTGATGGGTTCTGTAAAGGTCTTCAGTAGGGGCTGATATGTTTGATGACCTTGAATTCACATGTATGATATGCGACAGCAGCTATTGCATGGTGGCGAATTTTGGATGGCTTGCCTGCAAAATCTAATCTTAATGTTTACTAGGCCCTGTTATTCAGTGGCATTAAGCCACTTGTCATATCTGCTTCTGAACTGTACAAAAGGGCAAAAAAGGAGACTTATGTGAATTTGGGTTAACTGTATTGTGATGAGAATTTTGACATCAGTTATCTGTGATGCAGGCGTGGCACTGGTAAGAATAAAGGGAAAGTTCCCAAAAGAATTCACAAGGCTGGGAGGGAAAAACTGAAGCGGGAGCAATTGAATGAGCTCTTCGTTGAGCTAGCTAGTGCTCTTGGTAATTTATATTATCTTCTGTGTTTTTTCGTGCCAACTTCCTTATTTTAATTTATGGAAAGGTCTGTTATTGGTTAGTCTTTTATATGTTTTGAGATTGTGGCTCTGTATCTCGCTCAGTGAATTTCTTTCACAGAACTGACTCAGCCAAATAATGGAAAGGCCTCCATATTGTCTGATGCTACTAGACTATTAATGGATTTGCATGGACAGATCGAGTGCCTCAAGAAGGAGAATGCATCTCTATTAATCGAATCTCACTATGTAAGGCTTTTTTTTTTATTATTTTCTGTCAGGCTCTCTGATAAGTACGGAACCTTCTCCAATCGCACAGTTAAAGTAAAAAAATTGGCCTGTTAAAATACGCCTTCTATGAGAATTGAGAAAAAATAAATAATTTAACTTCTGTTGCATTTTTCTTGTTCATAATAAAAGATAATAATACAAGTTGTTCAAATTTTTGCCCAGGTAACTATTGAGAAGAATGAGCTGAAGGAAGAAAAATCTACCCTGGAAACACAGGTTGAAGGGCTGCAAAATGAGCTGGAAGCAAAGTTGGCCCAATCAAAATCTGACCTGAATGTGCCTCCTCCCAAGTTTCACCAGCCTGAATTTACATCACCTTTTCCAGGAGAATCTCTCAGGTTGCCCGCAACAGATGATACATTGCAGCAAGCACCAGTTGTGTTTGTCGTCCCCATCCATCCTGATCTCCAATCTTATGGAGTGGCCACCTCAAATGTGAGTAAACCACATGCTAGGTATCCAACTTCGGCAGATTCATGGCCATCCCTACTTCTTGGGGAGCAACCAACAAATAGGAAGGAAGTTCAATAACATTATTCTTAGTAAATTTATAGTGGCCTTATTTTTTAATGATCAGTAATATCCTTTTGTAGAGTTTGTAAATCGTATGATGGATGTGGATAGTGGTAACTGGTAACATATGGTGGTTTGACATGATTATGAATTTTGGGATTAGGCAGGTGATGGTGGTTAGTGACAAAATCCAGAAAGTTTATTATGACAGGGAAGATAATTAAGTGACCGAGTTATTCTGGTCCGTTTGTGCAAAGATGGTTAAACTTTGTTTAGGGAGAAAGTTAAAATCAGAGATACCCAACGGGGAATATTGTATCGAATAATTTCATAAATGTTTTCCGTTCCACACAAATTTAGGGAGACCAATTATTGAATTTCTAACGTAATAAATTTTCATTCATCACATGAAAATTATTCAGATTGTTTTTAATTAAGTATCATCATTAAATTTAAATAACATACGTGGGAATGTAATAATAATTTTCTTATTTTTTATTTTTTTTTAAAAAAGGCAAAAGCTTATATTTGATAAAATAAAACTATAATAAAGTGAAATGAAATATCAATAGTAGAAACTTAGCTAGATTATTTTTGCAATTAAATAAACAATAAAGTGAAAATTCTTAACTTTCATTCAATTGAAGTAGTGACTATGATTAGTGGGACATCACATTCATTTATGAATGGTAAAAAGTAATTTGATGTATCAATTATTTTTGCACTATAATTGGGACTTTATTTAACAACCTTTTTTTTTGTCTTTTTTCGCCGATTTTTTGATTTTATGAAAGAAAAAGTCTCTTTAAGAGATTCGACACTGGGTCTGGAGTACCGAATCCACTACTTCGAGGAAATAAGGATAACAGTGGACCTAAATAAGATCAACGGTTGGAAAGATAAAATCAAGAAATTCAAATTTTCAGTAATTTCTGTGGAGATAAGAGGGAGTAATTAACTCTTCGATGTACAAGAAAGTAGCCTAGCCTAGCCACTGGCCTTTAACAGGTTCCGCGTTTCGTTTTTCTTGAACTTTGGTTCTCTCTCTCAGTCTCAGCTTTTGACACACAGGCACACAACACACAAGTGTCATTGAGAAGCCAAAATCTGAGTTGAAAATTAGTAAAAGAATTGAAAACCCTAGCGAGCAACAATTTTGAGATCAGAAGCTAGCGAAGCAACAATTAGCAGATGGGATCTGGGGCTGGAAGCTTCTTGAAAGTTCTTCTTAAGAACTTTGATGTTCTTGCTGGGTCTGTTTGTCTGTCTCTCTCTCTCAATCTTGTTTTTCTCATTTTTGTTATTTTTCATATGTTAAACTTCTGGATTTTCATTTGTTGTTTTATTATCTCTAGTCTTTACTTGCTCAAAATATCTATTTTTTTTTGCCTGTTTCATTTTTAAATAATTAGACTTTTTGTTTTTTTTTTTATAGCTATTGAGATTACTTCAAAAAGAGTTTGTGATTTGATTCATTTGTTTAATCTGCAGGCCTGTAGTTAGTCTTGTTTATCCTCTGTAAGTGGCTTTCCAAGTTTTTTTTTTTTTTTGGGCTTGTGGGTGTGTTTGGTTTTTAGAGAATTTATTGTACAATTTGATGGGATTGAGAATGTACTGTTATCATGATTATGTTAATTGTGTTTTTTTTTTTTTTTTTTTTTGGTAGATATGCCTCAATTAGGGCAATTGAGACCAAGTCTCCTATTGATGACCAGCAATGGCTTACTTATTGGGTCCTCTATTCTATGATTACACTCATCGAACTCACTTTTGCCAAAGTCATTGAATGGTAAGATTCTAGTTAACGTGTTTGTTTTGTGTGGATCCTTAATAGTGACTTTTGAGGGTAGGAGCTGCATTGTATGTGCTTTTGGATGTAATTAGGCAATGATATTCCCCCAATATGATTGAGGTTTTATTTCTTTCCCTTCCTTGTGTAAGCCAATCATTTACCATACACACCTCGCAATAGCTTTAGCTTTTCCATCATTTTGAGAGTATGATATGATAACCCTTGTTTTATTACCCAACTAACAGGGAATGATGATATTGAGATTCTATCCTTAATGTGTTTTCCTTATCAGAAGAATTGAGTGGTAAGTTTTTAATTTCTCTTGTTCTTGAAGGGCAGCACTTGATTAATTGTGGCATCGATGTTTGGTACAAATTTAATCTATTCTTTTGGTGTGAATTTTAAGTTACATGGAACTTAAAACTTTATTTTGGTAATGTCACCAAGAGGTGAAATGGCTCATTTGTTGATAATTTATCATTTATCAAGACCATGCGAGTGTTGCTGAAATATTCTATATCTGTAATGGCAGGATACCAATTTGGTCTTATGCAAAGCTCATTTTGACCTGCTGGTTGGTGATTCCTTATTTCAGTGGTGCTGCTTATGTTTATGAGCACTTTGTGAGACCTCTCTTTGTTAACGCAAAACAAAATATTAACATATGGTACGTTCCAAAGAAGAAGGATATCTTCAGTAAGCCTGATGACATTCTAACTGCTGCAGAGAGATACATTGAAGAGAATGGAACTGAAGCATTTGAGAAGCTCATTCACAGGGTATGCAATGAAGCATTAACAATTGGTTTTTCTCACTTAGGACTGTATTTTGGGAGCTAATTGATTCTAAGAACGAGTGGTAATAAGGCTAATTGATCGTATTGATTATACCTATTTCCTGACTGACAGTGACTGTGGCAGATTAGAGAGTCTATTAATAGTATATTGCATATCAATATTATCAAATAATCAAATCTACAAATATGATAATTGCTTTATTTTCTCCCTTCCTCCATGTTTTGCAGGCTGATAAGTCCAGGAGCAGTGGTTACGCTAACACAATCTTTGAAGATGACTATTGTTATTAAGTCTCGTAACTCTCAGTTTGGTTGGCCACCTTTTACGTTTTTTTTTTTTTTAAATGACTTCGACTAGAGTTCTCTGCTTCTCTTCTTGGCTGAACCTACAGTTCTTCTGTCTTCTGTCTGATATGGTCTGTCTTCTAGTTTTTTGATGGACACTGGTTGTTTTAGTATGTAATATAATGTTATAATGTAATTATTGCGTCTTGTCTTGGTATATATTGATATATATTTTTTAAACCATGCACAGAACTTACTAGTTCAAGTGAAAACCACTTGTTATCTAAAGATATCATGCTGATTCTTCTTCTTCTTCTTTGTAATTGTTTTTTTTTTTGTTTTGAACACCGTGGAAATGTTTTTATCAGTGTTTTCAAACTCAGTCCAGTTGTAACACTGGTGAGGACAGAGAATTCAACCAGTCTCTCATCCATCCCTTATTGTTGTATTGAGGCATCTTCCCAAGTTCTTTATCTATATTATAACTAGTCTATTAATTCGATTGCATTCCAACCAATTGTTCGCTTGCTGTTAATGAAATTTTCATTTTCTATAGGTGGGTTACTATTTAGTCTTTAATGTTAGAATCTCTAAAATCTCTATTTCGAAACACAACCAAAAGAGAAGCAAAGGAATTGATACTAATCATTGGTCATTAAAATAACATTGATGCATTTTATCGTACAACCATTTAAGGCAACAGCAGCAAATTGACCTGATCAGTCTATAATTCCTGTGTAGAGAACAAATAAACAACCAAAAAATTTGAGCTTTTGACATTTCTTAATGGAATAAGATAAAAAATAAAAACCCTCAGTTTTAACATTTTTTTCTTACGAGTCCTTAAAGAAATTATTAGATTTATTAAATTTTTAAATTTTTTTCACTTGGAGCAAAAAGACCTCAAAATTGATGGTGTTAAAATTTCCATCAACTTTTTAGCTAAAAATTATCTTTATCTTTTAATCCCTCCTTTTTAAGCGAAAATTATAGTTTAATACCTATTTTTTGTTTTAATAGTTTAAACATCTGAATTATATCTAAAGAAAAATACAGTCACGCTACAACTGTTAGGCACAAAGAAAAATATTTGAAAAGAAGAAGAGTAATTAGCTAAAGCAACTTTCCATCTGCACTTGCTGTCAGAAAGCACTAGAAAAGGCCTCTTCTTTTTAACCAATTTATGGAACTATAGGTTTGTTAGCTTGTGGACATGATAAACCAACAAAACCTCCAAATAATATGTGTAAAGAAAGAAAAGCAGCAGCTACTTATTGTTTCAAATCAAAGATAATATTAGCTAGTGCAAGAAAAGAAAGGCTACATTTATTTTCGCTAAACAGTAGTCTAGAGCATAGTGAAAGATCACCAGTATCCTATGATCAATACAACCAAGAGCTTGTTTAACAAGACCCTGAAAGTTTCTTCCCTTTTCTAAGCACCATTATCCATTGCTAATCAAAATTCAAGCCTCAGTTTCAGCCTCCAAATCACCATTACTCATAGCTTGTGTCAAATATTCCTGAGCTTCTTCAAGTGCAGATTCTTTAGCATCAGCAGCATATAGTATCTTCTTGATTGCAACTGCCATCTGCAAACATATAAATAAGGGCGTAAATAGAACACATAACCCTTGCATGCCAAGTTAATGAATAAATATATCACATTCATATCTCCAGAAATCTTACCGGAACTTCCTCCCATTCAGGAGTTTGACAAAGTAGCTCTATATCCCGTAACTTTGCAAAGTAAAAATCTCTTTCTTTTTCCAAAAGGTCCACTGAAAGCTTGAGGTCAGTGATCTGTTTGCACACAAGAACTTCAATAATCACAACGTAAAATATCTTTTCATATTACAGAGCTTACAAAAGGAAAGCGATAACAGAACTACGAGTAGAAATAGCATCCAGAAGACAGGAAAAAATAGGTTAAGAATAACAAATGCAATCAGTAGAAAAAAGTTTAAAAACTGAAACGAACTATCTTGTCTTGTCTGGCATATGATCCAGAATCATTGAGAAAAGAGCAAAATTATATGCATTGGTGGCTATCGTAGACAGAGAATCCAAGGGAAATGAAACTTGCTTATGTTATAAAATTCAAACAACTAAACAAAACTTAATGCCAGATACCTCCTTTGACAAAGCCTCAATCTCCGATAAAGAATTAGCCCCGCCAGCCAAAGTACCTCCCTTTCCAGACTTTGGCACTGTAATAATGTGCATCAAACAACAATGAGCAGGATTGAAAAGGAATAAAATAAAAATGTGGGGCACAGCAAAAATAGATGTTTTACATCATACACTAACCAGACATTTTATTCAGGCCAACTGGGTCACCTGAGGCAGAATTTTGCATAATGTTTGATTGCAGTGACTTTGAGGTCTTCAGACAACCCTTAGAGTTACGGTCCTTTCCACCCTTAATTCGCCGTTCCACTGGGTTATAATTCCTATAAGAAATGTAAAATAAGCAATAATATATGTTCAAGGTTAAGATAATACAAAAGCTATTGTGGTCAAAGAGTAAAACACAGTGAAAGGATGAAGAAAGAGAAAGCAACGCACTCATTCGTGATGCCACCGTTGACAGAATCACAGTATCGTTTCAACCATTGTAAGAACTCTAAGTTGTCCAAAGGTCGGCCTTTAACAAGCCTGTTAACTTCAATATGCTGCCACATAAATGCAAATAATGGTAGCCATAATATTAAAATAAACCTCGCTAACTGGGTTTCCCAACTAAAATGCTCAAAATATACCAAAGGAGAAACAATCAATTCACATGTTGATAGAAATGCTCAACTCAATCTTATCTTAGTACACAAGCACCTGCACAGATAATAACATCAGTATTTGATATGCCCCAAAGTAGAGGGGTCGTATCAGTTCTGTTTTATCAGTTTGAAGGGTGTTTATCAAATCAAATCAATCATTTCGGTTTGAAAAATTCTCAAACCAAACCAAACCAAACCATCATTATAATCAAACCATAGTGATATGATCCCAAGTAGGGTCCTGTACATATTAGATTTTGATTAATTTTTATCTAATTAGTTTTAATATAATGCATTTATGGGTTGTATATTTTATATTAAAATTAAGTATATTAGTGAGTTTTGGACTTAGATGTATTAGCTTATAGCAAAAAATTAATTTAGGTTTTATTTTTATCTTATTTAGAAACTTATTCTTATTTAGAAAGATTATTCTCATTTAGGAAGATTATCCTTATCTAGTAAAATTATTATTATTTAGAAAATTTATTTTATCTAAGAAGTTAAAATTAGGGTTTTCATATAAGCTAGTCATTATAAATACCTAGCTGTTTATATAAAAAAATAGACTTCAGATTTTGTTTAATATAAATTTTGTGAGAAAATTCTATCAGTTTTGGTTTTTGCTAGAATCGTTTAGAACTTATCAAAACTAATCCCTTTGTGGCGTTCTTCAATTATACCAAGGTTTTTTGTTTCAAATCTAATTTGATTTTCCAAGGGGTCGCATATCATACGTAAAGGTGTTGGGTCTCAAAACAAGTCGATTGGAGTTCGCATCAGTTTGTTATCAGAACTTAGGCTCTAAATCAGATTTGCATATCTTTATTATCACATTTCCTTGTTTTCGTTCCTTTCCGTTTGTTTTTTGTTTCTATTTGTTTTCGTATACTTTTGTACTTTTTCGTTTGTTACCTTGATTTTTTTTCTGTTTCTATTTGTTTCCGTATTTTTTCCGTATGTTTTCGTTTGTTATCATAAATTATTTATTTAAAAAAAAAAAAGGCACGAGTGAAGTTGAATGCTCTCGATCACTAAGGGAGTGGAGTGAGATATTCTTTTACTTTTCTAACAATCTTTGTAGCTAATCATAATGAATAACAAAACCAAGAGCACTCAAGCAATTGACATTGCCTCTAAATTGGAGGCCTTTGAAAAACACTTTCAAGTCATGAACTCGCACTTTAAAAAGATGAGAGATGGAATGGAGAGGCTAGAAGGTTCGTTTTCAAAGAGGCAAAATCCAAATATTTCAATTACACAAAAGAAAACAATGAAATCTAAAGAGGAGATACTCAAGGAATACTATAAAAGAGTTTTTGAGAAAACTAACGAAGAGCGTGAGAGGTGAAAAGCCGAGCAAAAACCTAAACTTCAAAGAAGGAAAGCTGAAAAGAAAGCTGCATCAAAGTTATTTATAGAACAACCTAAAAATAAGATTAAGAGTGGTGTGGTAGAAAGAATAATAATTTATCCCATCGAGATTACTTGTGAATCAGATTGGATGGATGAAAAAATTGAAAAAGAAAATAAGGTTCAATCAATAGAAATTGTTCATGAAGAAATTCCAACAATTGAAACTCATCAAGAAATCTTGAAAGAAGAAGAAGAAGAAGAAGATAATAGAACAAAAGAGAATGATTTAGTTCTCCACAAAAATAAAAATAATACGGAATTTTTGAATATTTCTATAGTGAATTTTATTTTACCTAATGATTTTTTTGATGTTTCTCCAACAAATTTCTAAATTTTCCAAACTCTTAATTTGCTCGTAGTCATCAAGAAGAAAAGTTTGCAAACTTGTATGATGTTTTTACTACTTCAGTTCTTTAAAGTTATAGGACGAGTTTTCTCCAACAAAGGAAGAATGACACTTGCAAAAGAAGCTTCGAATTTCAATGAGTTGTATATTTTATATTAAAATTAAGTATATTAGTGAGTTTTGGACTTGTTTTGTATTAGCTTATAGCCAAAAATTAATTTAGATTTTATTTTTATCTTATTTAGAAACTTATTCTTATTTAGGAAAATTATACTTATCTAGGAAGGTTATCCTTATTTAGGAAATTATTATTATCTAGGAAGATTATCCTTATCTAAGAAAGTTATTTTTATTTAGAAAATTTATTTTATCTAAGAAGTTAAAGTTAGGGTTTTTATATAAACTAGTCATTATAAATATCTAGCTATTTATGTAAAAAAATAGACTTCAGATTTTGTTTAATATAAATTTTGTGAGAAAATTCTCTCAGTTTTGGTTCCTGCTTTGTGGCGTTCTTCAATTATACCAAAGTTCTCTAGCACAGGTTGCTACTGGGTCAAGGTTTCTTGTTTCAAATTTTATTTGGCTTTCTAAGGGATCGCATATCATGCGTAAAAGTGTTGGATCTCAAAGCAAGTCGATTGGGATTCGCATCACATAGGTTTGATTTTGGTTTGGTTTGATTTCATCGTCTTCAGTTTGTCGATTTCAAACTGAAAATATTTTTTTTATAAACCGTCATTATTTCATTATAAATTTGAAAAAAAAAATACATTGTAAAAAAACTCTTGAAAATAGTTCAATATACAATACAAAAACTTATCTATTTCATTAATTAACATATCAAAAACTTGTCTTTTCCCAATAATTAGACTCTTTTTCCAATAATTAGACTCTTTTTATTTATTTTTAATTAATTTTCATAAATGATATTTTTTAAAAATTTTAAATTAATGTAAGGTTAAAAAAAATATGTGGGTGCTTATAAAATAAACCAAACATATTTAATTATAATAATAGTAAAAAGTAATATATATAATTCAGTTTGGTTCAATTTCAAACCAAGAAAAAAAGGCTCAAACTGCAAACCAAATCAAACTTTTGGTTTGCTCTATTTTTCAAATCAAACCAAACCAAACCAATATAAAAACCACCAGTTTCAGTTTGGTTTGGTTTAATTTGGTCAGTTTGGCTTCCACCCCTAACCCAAACGAAAAAATGCCTGGCAATATTTGGCAATATTTTGACTTCACTTGTGCAAACCCAACTACCTGAGTCATCTTTCAATTTCTGAGATTAGATTTGATCAGGCAGCAACAAGAATCTCTCTTCCTTCTCAGACCCAATTAAACAGGCTGAGCAGGATAATGCCAGCTGAATAGTTGATCCTCCAAGGAATCAATGGCCCACATGAAATGTTGGGCTGGAAGTTTAGGGCTGCAAAAATCACGGAATCATGCAAAGAGAATCCAAACAATGTCTACAAATAGAAATTACATTCTCATCTATGACCAATTGTAGTTTGTAAACTGCGTGTTGTGCATTCACCTATGAGTCCAAGGCTTTGGAAGGAATAAAATTGAGCATTCAAAAGGTCACGTGTGAAATGATGCAGAAAAAACTCAGCTCAAATTTTTGAAATTGACATTACCTTTTCAATTTTCAACTTGTTAAATACATCCTGCAAAACCTTGTAATTTTGGATAAAATCATACTCTGTCTTTGCATCAAAATTCACCTACAATAAACAACATTGAAATCAAGGGGAAGCTATTCCATAATTACATCAATTGACAAAAAAGAAGAAGGTGGATTTGAACCTTGTGCATGGGAACAACTCCTGGATAAGTCATATCCATCATCTGACACTGCACAGCACCAGATGCAGCCTAGCAAGTGATTCAAATAAGAAAAGTTGAGATTAATATTTCAAAGGAGCTTAAAAATGTATGATAAAACCATCATGCAGAATCTCTCTCATTCAGAGATAAAGAAACTAAAAACTACAAAACTAGCCTTCGTTTATCTACAAATAAAATATAGACAACTCAAATCAACTCTATTAAGCCTTAATTTCAAACTAGTTGAGGAGAAGAACCTATCAACAGCTGAAGGGAAATTAGTTGTATAAAAACTTATGCAATTCAAGTCACCTATAAAGCCAGAAAGTCCTAAAGGCCAAGACAAATTATTAACGATAATTAAAAAATTACGACAAATTAATCTTTATAAATCAGGCATCATCGACCTCTTCTTCCCTAAGATGGAACTGCAAGATAAGGTCATCATAAACCTTAACACAAACCTTGTAAGGTGCAGAAAACAGGATAGTGATTAACATATCTAGAAAACCGAAAACAAAAATCTACATTTGTCAGCATCCAAATAACACTTGCAGGTATCAAGTTTATAAAACCAACATAGCTACACAAGTCACATGAAAATTGGTTCCTAAACCTCTGTAGTACCTTGAGACCAAAAATGCAATCCCTCTATCAGATAATGAGAAGGAAAATGGAATCTGAAAATGTTAAATTTATCATCATAAGAATGTCTTGGTCCGCACTTTTTAAGTTCCTAGAAAGAAAAATAAATAACAGGGTACTTCGCTATGATGTTTTAAAAAAAACATTATCATAAAGTGAACAACATTGTACCGTCGATGTCAAAAAATATAGAGTGAACTTTTAATGAGATCTTACCAGAACCAATTTCCACTACATCCACTGAGGTTCTTCTACAAGCAAAGATCTAAACGCATCTATCCCAAGATAATAAATTTCTTAGCTTGAGGACAAGTGCTATCTATACAGAAGTTAACACAGAATATGCAAATAGCTACCTTAATCTGAGATTTGAAAAAATCCACCTCAAGCCATCTAGAATTATGCAATGCCAGAAAAATGCATGGAACAACATCAATTTAACTTCTCCACAAAATACCCATTTCCACAATTTGAATGCAAAATTCATTTTCTAACAAATACCCAAAACAAAAATAAGTAAATAGATAGAAATGACGTTACAATTTCAATGAACACAACCAAGTACAATAGTACATACATACTACACAATAAAATTAAAGAAAAAAATGCAACCCAGGAAAAGCGAACAATTTCCTTTTTAGTCCTTGGTGAAATGAAAAATGCGAGCTCACAGAAATAGAAGTAAATTGTATATAATTGCTTGGAAACATTTTAAAAATACAATCTGATGCATGTTCAGTATTCCTAAAACCAAACGATATTCACTAGCAACATTACCTAAAATTAGATAAAAATCCAAATTTCAACAAATAAAAAGACCCATTACACAACATAAATTCATTAAAAAGGGGGAAAAACTGGGAAACAAATATTTTTTTTTAAAAAAAAACAACGAATGTAAGGAGGCTAAAAAGGAAATTAAAAGTTAACCTCTTCAATGCGAGTGAGATTGAGCTGAAGCCTATTGTTGATCCACGTTAATATCTCATTCCTTCCAACAAAATACGCACTATCCATCATCCCTATATTGGAAGCCATTTCTTCTTTCTAGGCTTCTCTAACACGAGAAAAAAGAAAATAAATTTCGTCTTGTAATTCTGAACTCAAAAGGACAAAACTTGAACACAGAGAGAAAAAGAGAAGAAAAATGGGGAAGATAATGTAGAATATTTAGAATCAGTGGAAAGGAGGGATTATAGATGAGAGCTTGAGCATGAAATTAGGGAATTTCTTTTTCTTTAAATTAAATTTGAAAATATTTGATTTTATAAACTGAGAAATGAAATGAATGGCGAAGACAGAGACAGAGACAGAGAGAGAGAGAAACCGAAAGAAAAGGACAAATGGTAACAACTGGCCCTTATATAACATGCTTCATTAATCTCTTCCTTTTTTAACTTACAATTACCCATTTTTGTTAAAAATAAAACACTAGGGAAAAAAAATTATTTTTTCTATATTAAAAAATTTATAATTAGAGGAATAAAATTATAATTTTTCATGGTCTTCATTTTTTTTTTTTATGAAGGCTATTGTCAATTAATATCTTCACAACACTGGTTAATAAATAATTAATTAATTAATTTTATTTTTCTCTTATTAAATTTATTTTTTAATAATATATATATATATATATATATATATATATATATATATAT
>CANXYC011548627.1:0-37246 GCA_948193065.1 Aleurites moluccanus | reverse complement strand
AAAAATATTTAGAGAAAAAAATACTCAATTTTTTTTTTAATTTGTTATATATATATATATATATATATATATATATATATATATATATATATTGCAATTTGGTTATCTTAAAATTAATAATCAAAATGATTAAAATAAACGAATTTTTATTTATTAATATATAAATTCTAATTTTAGCAATAATATATTATTATAACAAATTTTTTATTAATAATACTTAATATTTTTAATAATAATTTTTATTTTTATTTTTATTTTTATACTAAAAGATGTTTAAATTAATAATATTTAAATTATGAATTATGATTATTTAATTAATTTAATTATAACCAATAATTAAACAAAACTATTTAATTTAATTTAATTCAATTATATTTAATTTTTTTAAAAAATTTAATTCGATTTAATCCGATTAATTCAACATTTACCCCTAGCCAAATACGGTTTGTTGAACTGTGGCTTGGAGTTGAGAAATGGGTAGATTCAAGTTCTAAGTACACGTTCTGGCAATATAATGCTGAAATCACACATACGGATGCATGAAAATTGAAATGTCTGTATTTGTAGCTATGAAGTATAATAACAAGAAGCAATGCTTTAATTGCCAAAAGAAATCATCTGAATTCGAATTTGGAGATGGTTTTTGAAGTGAGTATTTGAGATGGGTTTTTGCTGTTTTTTATTTTTATCGGAGGATAAGTTACAGAAATGAAATGGAAAACACATTGGGTGAGAGTGGTAATGAGAGACCTGTATCGAAAGAGGAGAAAAACTATACTCATTTATGGGCTAATTTTTGCTTATGATTGTCAAACATGTGATTATTATAAAAATACGATCGTTATAAAAAATTCATAATTATTTATAAGATTTGTCGATTAAAGATAGATTTTATCATAATTAAGACTGTAATCGAATTTAGCCGAGTCGAATTTTAACTTATTCAAACTCAGCTCGTTAATTTTATTTTTCAAACTCGAATTTTAAATTGAACAAAAAATAATGTTCAAATTCAGCTCATTTAATTATTAAACGAGCTCAAGTTGAGTTCGGGCCGATTCATTAAAAATTTATTTATAAATTATAATTGAGCTTCTCTTTAAATTATAAATGAGTTGAGTTCAAACTCAAACTTGACTTATTTTGAAATTCATTTATAATTAAATATTCATTTCTAATAAAATAATTATAAAAAAAAATACTTAAAATTAACATAAAAATAAAAACATCAAATTAATAAAAAAAATTCAATTATAAAATTAAGTATTACATATATTTTATTTTTGTTAATTAATAAAAAATATATTTTTAAATATTAGAATATTATATTGTATTAATACTAATAAAATTTTAATCTAAAACTCTATTAGGATTATAATTATATAATATGGTTAATTATTATAAGATCCATATATTTCGACCGATTATTTTAAAAAAATTTTATATTTTTAAAATTATACTAAAAAAATTATATATTTTAACTGCATTACATTATTAGGTCATTTCGTAAAGAATTTTTTTTTCCGTCAATCAATCAGTAAAAAATCAACTTTTATTAAATTATTTTATTTTAATACAAAAAATACTCATAAGAACAATTAAATTAAGAAGTTATAATGTGTAATTCATCATTTTTCAGCCACACCCTCATTCATTTGTTAGACTCTCCTCCTCCACCACTAGAACTAATACCACCATCAGACCCACTATCGCCAATAACACTACCATCACTATCGGATCCACTAAAAATAAGAGTGACTTAAATGAAAATTTTGATTGTCTTAAGAATTGGTATTGTATCCACTTTCTATAGTGAAACCACTACCAATAACAGTGAAAAGTTTGATAATAGCAATGGTTTTGACTTGGAGAAGGGTCTTCATCATCCTAAAAATGGTAGGTCGTCCCCCAAAATTGAGATAGACTCGATTCTGGGTTAAACCAGGCATGTTAGAGGTTTAGAAATTAGACTGGATTCGAATTCAGTGTATAGATTTGATAATGGGGATGATACAAATTTGGGATTGAGAAATGCGAACAAGAAGAGAAGAATTGGAGATGAGCATGTTTTGGTAGTTAAGGATGAGGAAAGGAAAGTTGGGTTAAATGAAAATGAGAATGTGAATGGAAATGGCAATGGCAATAGGAGTGTGAATGGTACTCGAAATGAAATTTGAGTGATATGGTACTTGAAATGAAATTTCGACGACTACTTCTTCTCTGGAGTTAAAGAAAGAAGAAGAAAATGATGTAATTGATATTGAAATTGGGATGTATACCGATGGAGATGAATCTGCCAATGGAGGGTGATACAAACATAATGGAATGAGATTTGGTTTGAGATATAATATTGGATTTGGTTAGTATCTTTCATTCCCCCCTACCCTTTTTTTATTTTGCCTTTTTAATGGATTTTATTTTATTTTATTTATTAATGGGTGTGGTGGTGGTGATAGTAGCAGTGAAAATGAAAATTTTGATGTAATTGAAAGTTGTGACATTTGGTTGAAAATTAAATTGAAAATGAGAGGTAAATATTTAATATATTTTTTAACATAAAGATCTCGAATTTTAACAGAACTAAAATATATGAACTTTTTAATATAACTTTAAAAATATAGAAATTTTTTAGTTTAATTGGCCAAAATATATGAATTTCATAATAATTAACCTTATATAATATTTATTTAAGTATTGCATAGATAAAAAAAAGATTAAGAATATGTATATTTTAGCCAAATTAAATTATAAAAAAAATTATAAAAGTGGCAAAAAATATTTTTAGAGTGTAAAAATTATCAGGCTAATAAAAATAATAATAATTGAGCTGTTCTCGAGTTTATTAATTGAGCTTATTGAGAATCTATTCAAGAGCTTGAGTTGTTCATGAGTTTAATCGAATCAAATTTAATTTTGCTCAAATTCTACTTATTTATTTATTGAGCCTTAAATTAATGTTCAAAATTAGGTCCTTTATAAAATGAACTGAACCCAAACTAGATTTTATTAAGTCTAATATCAAATCGCTCATGAATGACTCTATTTTATTTACACTTTTAATCACAATTAAAATTTTTAATTGATGAATTAAATAATATATATTTTAAATATTAACAATATATAATAAATATTTAATATGCGAACCAAACACCCCAAATCTATCATTTTGATCTATAATCCAAACAAACATAGATATAAATAGAACTATTTCTTCTGTCTGCCGCACGCTCCCTCTCTTTCTCGCTCGCTCTAACCTCTTATAGTAAAGAACGGCCGCCAGCATCGACCTCCGTCGCCAAACCTTCTATCCCAACCTTAAATATTAATTTGAAGCATCTGTCGACAGCAAAAAATTAAAAGCGATAACAACTAAAGTGAACTCCAAATGTAAATTTTATTTTTATTTTTTAGTCTCATTTCTCACCTAAATCTTGATGTTGGTATTGCAATAATTTATGCTTTTCAAAAAATAAGAATGAAAATAATAAGCGTGACCTTATGGTTCTTATCTGCATATTTAATTCTTGTTGTTGTTAGAAATTTTTATGCTTGAAAGGATCCTAAATTCTCATGTTTTAGTTTTGAAAATTTCAATTTGGTATCATTTATTTTATTTTACTTTGGTTTTAAACAGAATATAAAGAAAATAAATTTTGATTTTTGGCTTTAAACCCAAAACCCTCATTTTCATTTTGCCTGATCAATTGTCATTTTTCTCCTTTTAATTGTGTTTATTTATTTTTTGTTCTGCAGAATAGTGAATTTACTAATTTCATTGTGATGGGGAAAATCTAGACAACCTGCGCTGAGCTGCCTCTAATATTTGCTCGATTAGTGAGAGAGTCTCTTTCATTGATTAGATTATTAGTCTAAAACGATGGAGTTTCGCCTTGATTGGCTTCTAGGATTGGCGTGGATTGCTGGAGTTTTGCCCATATTAGTTGCTTCACTTCCTTTGTCCCGTCTAAACTCTTTCCATGAACTACTCTTGGGATTTGCTAAGAGAGGCAAGATTATGCAACCATCAACCCATGTAAGTGTAAAAGAATCAAAATTTTCAAATTGGTATTTTTGTTTCTTGCAATTTGTGCATTTAAATGAAATGGGCAATTCTCTTTTTTTATATATGAATTCTAATTTACATGAGAAGTAGGGTCTAATTTAGCTATATGTTTATTTTCTGGAATTTTCTGCCAGAATAGAAGTTCACTGTCCCTCAGAGATTCTTCCTGCACTTTTATTTGGTGGCTGTTGTGTGGACAACTTTTTTGCTCATCATAGTTTGGGGCTATGCATATAAAATGGCTTTGTTGGGTTCTGGCTCATTGGATTACCCTACAACAGCTAGTCAATTGGCTGGAGGTTCACAGATTTTTTCCTTGCATAAGTCTCATTTTCCAACTGTAGCATTTACGCACAAGGTTTGGCTATCAGTGTTATTGCTTTTGTTGATGGAAATACAAGTCTTGAGGCGCCTTTATGAGACAATTTATGTCTTTAAGTACAGATCTTTAGCTCGAATGCACATTTTTGGCTATCTAACTGGACTTTTGTGAGTTTCTGCATATTTTAGTTTCGTTGCCTATCACTTGTATGCTTCTTTATGAGGCTATTTATGTTTAGTTATTTCTAAATATTGCTGATTTTTATACACTTTTATTCTTGTCTGCTGGAAGTTTATATCTCCTCATGTTTAGAATGTAGAGCGTGCATAATTTTTTTTTTTCACATTTTCTCTGTAATTGTTTCTTGGGCAGTTTCTACACGGCAGCACCTTTGACACTTTGCCACTTTTGCGCATTAGAGGCTTTTAAATTTGCAGCTTATCAAATGATTGTGGTGAATGTTAAAAACCAAAAGGTCTCAGCAATGGACTTGGATTGGCTGGGATATGTGAAGCCTATTATGAAGTTTGGGTGGTGCCAATGGGCTGGTGTTGCTATTTTTGCTTGGGGGTGGGTGCACCAACACCGATGTCATGCAATCTTGGTAATTTCCATTCTTGATATATCTCTTCTTGCAATATGCATCTCAGTGAAGATAAGTTTTAATTCAGCAAAAAAATGTTATTGATAGTTCTTTCAACTTTTGTGTGGATTCGTTTGCATTAAACATGTGTACATAAATTATATGGGGTTTCCTAACATTTTTGTTCATTAGGTGTGTCCAGCAGAAACTTTGTGCATGCTTTACACACACTGGTTAAGCTTCTCCAATAAAATTTTAAGCGAAATGTATTTTTCATGCACTAAAACTGTCATATGCATATATTCTTTGGTCACATGAATTCAAAGTGAAAAATACCTAGTATGTTAGCTTTTACATCAATTTATTTTGCTGTATGTACGTTTGAATTCATAATTCATTTCATAAAAAATGTGAAGAAGCTATACATAAATTATCACCTACTCTAACTCTTCTCCTCTAACATAGGACTAGTTATGTAAAAATCTGACTGAGGTTACAATCATTTACTAGCAGATATATTATTTTATTTTGATTTTTGAGTTATAAAAGATGCTCTGAAAAAATTTCAATTCAGAAAACTCAGATGAGAGTTGAAGTAACAAAGTTTTCACTCGAACTTGCTTAAAAATTTAATCTGGAGGTTTGCTGTTTTTTTTTTTTTTTTTAATGAATTAATTCATTTACCAATGTTATTTTGCTCGTGGTTGGAAAATGATTTAATGGAATGAAGAATTGAAGATTTAGATTGTTTGGTTCACCAACTGTTCCTAGAGCTCAAGTTAAAGATTGAGAGCTTGCTATGATTTTCTGTTCAGTGATTCCATATGCAGTTCTTTTTTTTTTTTTTATTTAACTTTCTTCTTTAAAAGTTTGTATGCCTTGGAAGCATATATTTTGAACTTTATATGCTAGCATCTTCCTAGTAGAATTTTGTTAACGTTAATGTTTGTTTCCAAATAAGTATCTGAGCTGGATTTCTTGCTTTTCTTTAGGGCTCTTTGCGAGAACATAAAGAACAAAATGATGAATATCTGATTCCTCACGGTGATTGGTTTGAGATAGTTTCAAGTCCACATTACTTGGCTGAGATTGTATGTCTCTCTCTCTCTCTCGCGCGCGCCCCTACATTTCGTTATGTTGAGTTAATGATTTTGGTTTAGAAAATTAAAATGAAAATCAATATGACATAATTAAATAACCTTAGGATCAATGCCTGACACTTATCGCCTCAATTATATGCTTATGTGCAGATAATATATTTTGGCCTATTGGTTGCAAGTGGAGGCAGTGACTTCTTAATGTGGCTGCTTATTCTATTTGTGGTAATTTTTCAATCCAACTCATGGCTGCTCATTCTATTGTATTTGCAAGTATTCTCCTTCTTTATCATTTACTATGCGCTGAACCCCCTTGCAATGATGGTTGCAGGTTGCCAATCTTGCATTTGCAGCAGCAGAGACGCAGAGGTGGTACCTCCGCAAGTTTGAGAACTATCCACGTAACCGAGGGATCATTATTCCATTTGTATATTAGATACTAGTGCATCCTTATGGAAATAAATAAATTTTGAGAAAATGTTAACTTTTGTCTTGCTTGGATGTAAAGCTAAAAAATGAACTCTCTCTGACTAAGATGCATAATAATATTCTGGGTTTCAATTTCCAGATTATGAGATTCCAAGCCATAGGGCCATTTTTGCCGTATCATAGGAATGTTAATGAGTAACTAGATTGGAAATTGATAACAGTAAATGGTTTAAATTTCTAAATTTATCTCTCTCAACGTCTCTTAGTACATTAGAATATAAAATGAAAATTAAAAATTAAGTAATAATACTTCCCTTTCTAAAATCTTCCATTTCTGAACAAAATCTCTTTGAATATATAAATACTAATAAGCTTTTAATAAATTTAATATTAGAATTATTTTTAATATTATAAATTTTCGAATGAGAATTATGAGTTCAATAATTATCATATTAATTTAATTAATTGGAGTTATTTTTTATTTTTGATAAATTTAGTTATTATAAAAATTTAAATTTCAAATTTTTTAAATATGAATATGACTCTAATAGCATTGAGGTAAATCAAAAGCTGACTGAATTTGGTTGCTTTTTTAATTTAACAGTAAGATATTATTGTGAATTAATTTTTGCATATCATACTGTCTAATAAAAAACAATTCGTTGGTGCTGAAACTAGAAAATTATAGGGATGTTTCATTAGTGTAAAAATGCGATTATTAAATCGCTAATTACTAAAAATGGGATTTATCAATTAAGAAGAAAATTTTGTTATAATCAGAATTTTTAGTTGGCCAATCAAACAATATAAATTTTTTTAATTTGCGATTTATATATTAATAATTGATAATTAGAGGTGTTTAGTTGTCCAACCAAACAGTCCACAATTATTTGTGGGTTGAGTTGCTTGTAACTCGTGGATTATAGTCCGTTCAATCTAATCCGTTCGATCAAATATTTATTTTGATCTAAGCCATACAAACATAGATATAAATAGAACTTTTCTTCTACATGCCGCACACTCCCTCTCTCTCACTCGCTTACTCTAACCCTCTTACAGTAAAGAACGACCGCCGTGATTGCCGATCCTTCTATCCCAACCTTAAACATTAATTTGAACCATCTGACAACAGCCACAAATTAAAAGCGATAACAACAAAAGTGAACTCCAAATGTAAGTTTTATTCTGAATTTTTATTTTTTATTTAGTCTCATTTCTCACCTAGATCTTGATGTTGGTATTGCAATAATTTATGCTTTTAAAGAATGAGAATGAGAATGAGAATAATGAGCTTGAGCTTCTGAGTTTCTGGTTCTTATCTGCATGTTCTAGTTAGAAATTTTTATGCTTGAAGGGATCCTAAATTTTCATGTTTATTTTTGAAATTTTCAATTTAGTGTCTTTTATTTTATTTTGATTTTAAGCAGAATATAAAGAAAATAAATTTTGATTTTTGCCTTTAAACCCAAAATCCTCATTTTCATTTTGCCTGCTCAATTGTTATTTTTCTCCTTTTAATTGTGTTTATTTATTTTTTGTTTTGTAGAGTAGTGAATTTTTATTGTGATGGGGAAAATCTGTACAACCTGAGCTGAGCTGCCTCTAATATCTGCTGCAAAGACAATTGCAAAATGTCTACTGGACCTGGACTTGAGTCTCTTGTTGATCGTATGTGAATTCTTTATGAACCCTTTTGACTGCTTTATTGTTTTTGTAGTTTATGATAGCAAAAATTGAAATGCAAGCCCCATTCATCAGAAGCACCTAGGCCTTGAGATGTAATGCAAGGTGGTTCATATGAGTGTAAGGCCTGCAAGATAAGGCAAAAACTGGACTTTACTAAACAAGCAAGAAAAGCCCCTTTCTATGTGATTAGTAAAGCCATTTTGAAAATTCAATCTTCGGTATATGAAGCAATATGAAAGCCAAGTGATAAAGTATTTTTTTTTTAATTGTTTCAAAAGACATGTTAAATACACAAAGAAAGCGTGTAAACATTTCACATATGATATATAAATTTGTTAAAAACAGGAACATATAAAATTTGCTGTTATACATGATTTAGTGTTATCTCAAAATGCACAAGATTGCAACCTAAAGTATGCCCTGGTTTGTGGTTAGTATGTTTTATGGAGTAAATTTTGAGGTTTATACTTGCCCTTGCCTTTTGTTTTGTACCAAGTTCAGCTTTGTTTGCTAAACTTGCTTCTTTTTTATTATTATTTTTCCTCATTTTCTTGCTATTGCATTTTACAATTGTAAACATTAAAAAAAAAAAAAAAAAAAAGTTTGCTCAACAAAGATTTTATTTTTCTTTTTTCAAACAGTTGCTTCACATAATTTTTGTTGAGAATTAAGCTCATAATATACTTATCCATGTTTTAGTGGAACTGACTTCTTTAGTTTTGGGGCTTAACTTCTGTAGTTTGGCACACTTATCTTTTAATTATTTCCTTCTTGTGCAGAAACAATTTCAGTTATCACCAATGATGGCCGCAATATAGTGGTATGTTATAGTTTTTGCACCATACAACTGCATAACTTGTTTATTTAGTATATCCATGTTGATCTTTTATAATATCATCTCAACTCTAAAGGGCTTTCTAATTCAGGGAATCTTGAAAGGCTATGACCAGGCTACAAATATCATCCTTGATGAATCTCATGAACGAGTTTACTCCACTAAGGTTATCTTTATTTATATAACAAACTGCCTGTTTCATTTGATTCCTTTACCATGCAAATACATGGGTGATTAGTTAGGTGAATGTAGCTGTGAATTATTCTTAGTGTAAATGCCTAATGAAATTCAATATAGATTACTATTTGAATTGACTTTCTCTTATTTGAATGACATATTTCTAGCTCATCTTTTACATCGTAACATGGTGCTGAGTTGAAACTTCATTTATTGCTTGAACAGTTAAAGATAATATTTTTGTGTTCTCACACCAGTCAAATTACTGTTCATTGATTTGCAGGAAGGTGTTCAACAACTTGTTCTGGGTTTGTACATAATAAGGGGTGACAACATGTAAGTGTTGTCTTCACTGTTGCTTGCGCTTCATAAGATTTGTCTCTCACTACATCCTACAATATGAGACTCTTTTTTTTTTAATCATTTTCTAATTGATTATTTTAGAAGCATTGTTGGAGAACTGGATGAGGAGCTCGATGCACATCTTGACTTATCAAACGTAAGAGCTCATCCTCTCAAGCCAGTCATCCATTGATCAATTATGAATATGTGGATTGTTGTAGAGCAGATGATGGACTAAGTACAGAATGTTAGATCTTACAATTATGGTAACTATTGTACTGAATTAGAAGTGATGATTTTTTTTCCCCTTTGCTGTTACAATAGTGTGATTCCTGGTAGTGGTATAGCTAGACCTAATTTAATCAGATTTCTGCTGGTACTATTTTCTCTTCAACTTATTCCCCTTCTGTTTATCTTTGGAAACATATGTGATTAGATTCAATTTTTCCTTGATTAATGGCTCTATCACATCAGAATTTCTTTGCTAGGACACGAGTTTCTATCTTTGGGCTTCATACTTTTCGTTTAAAAACCGAAAAGTATAATCCTTGCACTCCATATTGTCTATGTTTGTTTTGAACTCAATGCTCTTTTTTCTTCTTGTGAAATTACTGTTAACCTCGGCAGGCCCCAAAGTGAATTGGGCCCTGGATTCAAAACGCACAGTTTCTGACAAATGTAAAATAGACCAGATTTGCTGAACATGTGTTTGATTTACTCTTTACCCTGGTGCAGTTAGCACAATCGTTTTGCCCTTTTGTACAGGTATAAATGATGCTCAAAAGTAGACATGACCACGGTCTGGTTTCAAATCGAAATCAAACCGGATTAAACTGAAATTGAACCGTATTAAACTAAAATCATTTTCAAATTGTAACCGAACCGTGACTCTAAGGTTTGGTTTCGGTTTTTATAATTTTCAAACTGAATCGGAACCGGTAGTTCGGTTTGGTTTAAAACTGTGGATGAATTTATTATATATTCTAAATATTTGACGTTGATTTGATGTTTGATGGATTTGATGCATGCAGATCTATTGGCTATTCATGCTATTCATGAGAATTAAGTTCAAGCTTTCCTCCCCTTTTTTTTTTTTTTTTTTTAATAAATTCAGTTTTAAATTGTATCGAAATCATATCGAATCAGAATTAAAATTTAAATTGAAATAAAAATCAAAATTTAAATTGAAATAAAAATCAAAACTGTCTTCGAATTGATGGTTTTTAAATCAGACTGAAATTATCTTTGATTTCTAAAATAAGTAAACTGGATTCGGTTATCGGAACCGTGATCATGCCTAATCAAAAGCTTATAAAAAGCCTCTTCACTCGCATTTAAAAAAATAAAAATAAAAAATAAAACTTTTGCTTCAGAGCAGTTGTCTGCACACTTACCTTGAGTTGATGGTTTCTAACTTACATAATTATCTGTGATTAACGAAGCTTACATATCAGACCCATGTAATCTAGTCGATGTTGATCCTGTTACGTACAGTGATTTCGGGTTACTTTAATTATACATAGATTCCTAGTTTAGTTTAACTGCACTTGTTAAACTGGGATTAAGTTGACGTTTATGTTCTCAATACATTTCTAGTAATTCATTAGACTGTAATAAAATACCATTTAAAGACTTTTGTACTCTAATTAATTTTAATACAAACATCTTTTGAAACATATAACATTGATGTTTATTCTTACCACGACCCAGAAAATGAGACTGCAAAGACAGACAGGCTGACCCAGAAAATGAGACCACAAAGACGAAGACAGGCTGAAAGGTTGAACAAGCTAGAAAGGCGGCCCAAACAGTAGAAAGAGTGCTTGGTGCAAGATAAACAGAAGGTTTCAGTACTGAGCCAACGGAAATAATTACCTTTTATATTAGGATCTTAAATTATCAAAAAAAAAAAAAAAAAAAAAAAAATTTGAAAAATTAAGTAAATAAGATAGAATAATCAGTAAGGTAAATTTTAGACTAAAGTGAATTAAATTAATACAAATTAATTAAATTAGTAAAATAAAATGATTAGTCAAATAATGAAAGTTGAGAAAAAATTATATATGGAAGCTAAAAACTTAAGAACAAGTAACTGTAAAAACAATTATCAACTATTAAATGGAGTAAATAAGAGTGAATATTTGAATAATTAATAATTAGGAAGAACTAATTAGAAATTAATTATAAGGAAAAGATGATGAAGTTGAAAAAAAACTAGTTGAAATAGGGAGGAAAAATAAAATTTTCAAATTAATGATAAATGGGATGCACCAACTTCCACATCTTTTATGTATGTTCAAAGTCAAAAATTCACATACAATTATTATCTTTTTATCTCTAATAAACTGTATCAAATTTGCATAATTTTTTTTTAGTAATAATTATTAACTGTTGTGTAACCAAATAACTGTTATTTATAAAAATTTTAATTTATAATTTTTTTAAGTAAGTTAATGTTTAGTTAAATAAAAAATTAAATTATGTTATTAAAAAATGTTATTTAAATAAAATATTAATATTAATATTTATTCTTACTAATTATTAAATATATTAATAACAATAATTGTATCGAACACTTGACAACAATCAACTATTAGCTATTAACTATAACTATCAATTAATAATTGTTACCAACAATTAAGTTAAATTAAGTTTTAAAACATATATATTATTCAGTGCGCTTAAATGTCTATTAAATATTGTATTTATATAATTTTTGTCAAAATTCGATTTGTATTTTTATATTTTTAATTTTCTAAAACCACGATTTATTAAAAGCAATAAAAAAAATTAAAGAAAATAAATATACTCAATGTCAAAGTACAGTTTCTTGTATTTACCTCCTATAAATTTAAATAGATCTCATGTATTAGCCAATTAAATCTAACAATTTTTCCTTTAAATATTGATTTAATTTTTGTTATAGACTTTCTTTTTTGGAGAAGGATGTGAAGGGAGTTTGTTCTTTCATCCACTTTTGTGTTGGTTTTGCACATTTTCCATGCTGCCTTGTTGCGTGCCATTGTAGGCATCATTGTTCTCCAGAAAGGAACCTCATTTTGGTCAACTATTATACTAATTGCAATTCTCTTTTATTCTTTTCCCTTTTATTGCACCACTTAGAGTGGAGGCTCTTAAATGGTTGGCCCATAAGCTTTTAATTTAATAATAATATACATAAGTAACTTGACTAAGACTTAGAGAGAATAACATGTGTTTTTATGTATACTTTTTATCTGTTTTCAATCAAGAATGGCAATCACTATACATATATCAACTATAATTTCTTTTTGGAGCTACCTCATGTTTATTCAAAATTTCCACTCATTTGGGGGAATCAGGATTGCTCTTCCCATTTGATGGGTCAGCAAACAATCCATTCAGGGAACAAAAAAAAAATAAATTAATATACTAAAACTAAAATTCTCACATTTATTAGAGTGAGATTTTTTTGGAATAAATCAAGAAATAAATAACACAATCCTTAACATACTAAATTTCACATACATCATGGAAAAAAAATTAAAAACTCTTTATGAATGATATGGAGAGTATTTGTTTAAAATTCTTGAATCGTTTAGATAAGAAGAAATAGAAGCAGAAACCCAAATAGTTTATGAGCCAGTTGGGTCAGGGCCCGTTTAGTCTTCTGAGAGCAACTTATTTTAGGTTTTTATCGGCCATAATCCAATGGGAAGCGGCCCAACGAGTCAAATTCATGCTAAAGTGATGACCGACAGTCTTTTTAGGTTAAATTTCAATATTTAGGCCTCCGTTTTGACAGTTTTATGTTTTTTATCTATTTTTGACAGTTTTTGTTTCTTTCATTAATTTAAGTAGGAAAATCTACTGTTGCGTTTCTTTTAAGGCAATTATTATGTAATATTTTTATTTTTATTATGATGTAGATTTGGTGATTTATTTTTTTTTCGGAATAAGTTACCAAATCAGCCTCCTATGATTTTCTTAAGTTTATTTTTTATAAATAGCTTGTAAAACTCTAAAATTTGATAACTTTTTTATTAATAAAATATTCAATTCTCTATTTCTGAATTTCACACTTTTATTTGAATGCTTCTACGCTGCATCGGTGAAACAACTTCAAACAAAGAGTTCCCAATGTTATCAAAATGCGGAAGTCCATCTGCACTGAAATTAGCTTATTCTATGAGAATATGCATCACCTCCACATTCCAGCTCTTATTCATTAATAATTTTATACTTCTGACGAGTTTAATAGCTACATTCACCTCTTCCTTTATGCTATTGATTATCTGAACAATAGTAGATTGTATATCATCATTAATTGGAACTTAAATGATCCAAACCCATTAAAGATAAGAAGTAATTGGTATAATCTATTCCGAAATATAATCTATTCGATTTAAAATAAATTAATAAAACTAATTTTTTTTATAAATTTTAAAATCATTTTTTAAAAATTAATAAAAAATACAATACGATCCAACTCAAAATTCGTTAATATACTTGAATTTAACTTAAAATTCTTCCAATTCAACTTGCTTATGACTTGATCCGATCTAATTCATGTTTTATCTTATCTTTAAATAGATAATTAGATATAATTATGAATTTCCATATTCAATTGTTTCAATAAGGTGGATATAATTATGAATTTCATAAAAATTATTGAAAATTTATTTAAGATTTTATATCACATTTAAAGCAGTTTTTAAGGTCAAAATAATTTATTTTTACATATTTTAGCATTTTTTTTAATTTAATCTCAAACCATTTTGATCCTAAACTATAGGTTAAAGTCTTAATTGTATTTATATAATTTCAATATTGAATTATAATATTTAATAATATTTTCTTTATTTTAATAAAAAAAACTTTCAAATTGTTTTATACATGCGTTTATTAAGACTTAGGGAGTGTTTGGATAAAAACAAGTGTTTTGTTAAAATAATCAGTTTTATTAAAAACGAGCGTTTATCATAAAACTCCTCCCCCCAGCTTTTAAAATTTGCGTTAAATTTTAAAAATAATTTAGTTTTCTTTCTTTACCCAAACACTTTAAAAACCATAAAACTCCTTAACTTTCTCTTAAAACGCAGCTTATAACGTTTAACTCTCTATACAAACACCCTCTTAAAAAGTTCAGATTATATATACATGCACAAATACACATAAGGTATATTTTTTGTTATGCAACTCTCTTTAATGGAGAAAAAATAAATTATAAACCATACCTAAATTAATTAGTCTATTTCATGCATTATAAGGGTAAAATTAAGAAATAAATACTTTCGTGTGTTTGCATTTATTATTTTATTATTATTGTAATTTTATTTATTTTTCAATATAGTGATCCAAACCATATAGTTTTTTTGATGCAATCGTTAGCTTTTTATTTTCAATAGCTGTATCAAACTTGTTTAATTAATTATAATTATTAATTGTTAGATAATCAAACAACTGATTACAAAAATTCTAAGTTTGAGCTTCTTTAAAATTGCTCATACTTATTTAAATAAAAAAAATTAAATTATTATTTAAAAAATAATATTTAAATAAAAAATAAATATTAATAATTATTCTTAATAATCATTAAATATATTAATGGCTAACAACTAATAATTATTTTACCAAACACTTGTAATAATTAGTTATTAGCTAACAATTATTAGCTGTTACGAATAATTAAATCAAATGAGACAGCCAAATTATAGAGATACTAGTTAAGATGGGAAAAGAAAATTGAAATATTAGAACTTTGAAGATGACAGTACTAATAATATTTGGTTGGAAGGTCAATTTGGTTTGATTATCAATCACCTCATCACAACACTTTGAAAAATGCAGATTATAGCCTTTGAATCATTAGAGGAGACTAAAAAAAGTGTATTTGATAATAATTCCTAATGAAGGAATTAAAGCCAATTACTTGCTGATGTGTCACATTCCTATTGGTTATAACTAAACAAAATGTTAAAAAAGGTATCATTTGCCATCACTGAAATTAAATATGTGTGCTTGAATTTTCCAATAGCTAGAGACCATCTCAACAGTCTATTTCTATAACTTTGACTGTACATTTTTATCATTTGACATTGATGCACCAGCAAAGTGCTACTTGTGGGGGATCCATTAATTTCAGGTTGATCTCTCAGGGAAGGACATGTACATCTATCAATTAGCTGATTAGAAATTCTCATGTAGATTTGAAATCAAATTAAGAAGCTTCTTGTAAACTTAATTTTTATCAAGAAATTCTGAATTTATATGTAGATTTCAGACTATACATTCATAAAGTTAATTTGGACATTCTGTGTGAACAGACTATGTCACAAAACACATACCCTTGAAAAACAAAGTAAGAATTTTTTAGGAATTGTAGGAGATATAGAAAGTTAATCATTAATTTTTATCAAATACCTTTTCTAATGAATTAATTAAAGGAATTATATCAGTTGTTATATACCTGTGTTTATTGATGTGTGGCACTAAGAGGACATGTGAAGATAACAGAAACCCTAACTAAAATGTTAATACAGACAAAGCATGCCCAACAGCATAACGCATGCCAGACAAACCATGGTCCCACCAAACCCACATCTTGAACTTCCCATGCTTGACCATGATCAATTTTTTTTTTTTTTTTTTTTTTTTAAATTCAAAATCAACTTCTATTTTATTCTTCCTAATTATTAATTAATATACATTTTTCGTAAATAAAAAAAATAAACCCTGAGCGAAATTTACTCCTTATGAATTAATTCAGCTTGAATTCAGATTTAATTGAAATTTAATGTGACTACTGAATATTTAATGGTTCATACAAAAAAATTACAAGTTGATTTCAGTAAGAGTAAAAAATTAAAAACTTATAAATACAATCTTTTATGAGGATCATAAAAAAAAATTTAAAATTAAAAAAATTACGGCATTTAGAAATATGTAATAAATTATTCTTGAATCAGTGCTAAAAAAATATTCTTACTACTATATTAGATATGATTATTATTACATGCATATTATTGTCTTTTATGGCTCATTAACCTAATAAATTTGGCAATTCATTATTAGCTTTATATATATATATATTTGGGTATTTATGAACAGTTATGACAGCCAAAATTTGTTCAATGAATTAAATTTCTTATTGGTTATTTGATACTTTTATGCAAATGCAATATTACAGGCTTTACCAAGGTTAGACAACCCTAACTTTTCTTCATTCAATTGCATGAGATGTGCAAGAGAAAGAAGCATTATACACACATCATTAGGGGTAACAAAAAGCTGTTTTTAGAATGTAAGAGCACTGCTCATTATATCTTTTTAACATCACATCAAGTAGTTCTAAAGTGTAAACTAATTTAATGGATATGAAGTGGTTCTTCCAAGAAAATTGTGTTTCTTGATTGTTGAAAAATACATAATGTGTTTTAAAAAAAAAATAATATGCATACTTTTCTCTTGCTCTCTTTATGAAATAAACAAAGTATTGTCTTTCTTTATTGAACATAGATAACACAAATAAACTGAAAAGTTAGTTACTAATAAGCTTTTGATTTTATAGTATTAAAATTATTCTCAAAATTGAAAAGTTTTGAATTTAAATTTTCGTTTGAAATAAATATATAAAAAGAAAAGAGAAAGTTGCTCATTGTTACTATCTTATTTCAATCTTGATGTTTTGCATTTAAAGGAACATAATGACAAAATACATATTTTGGAATTTTAAGACACAACAAAATGAACTAGTAAGCTTAAGTTACCTTGTATGGATTCTTGTTGTGCCTTCTAGATAATCTTTCCATTAATTAAGAATTAATTTGTTTTTATAAATTTAGATTAATTTTTAATTGAAATTTAAACAAGAAATTTTAAAACCTTTAAATTAGGTGAAAAGAACAATTAATAAATAGCCTTTAAAACAATGAAGGCTATTTATGAATTTCTTTCTCAACTAATTGATTCTATCTCTCTCTAACTGTATTGAAGATTTAAATATGAATTTAGTACTAAATCGTATATGTATTTATTATTTAGTTTATGCCATAAGTATTAACTTTTTTTTTTTCCTCTCTTTATCCGATACATATTTATGTCAAACAATAAAAAATTGAGACTAATCGAAAGATTAAATTGATAAAAGAGAAATTGTCTCTCTTAACTATGTTTATTAAAATAATAAAAATTCAACAATCTAAAAGGAACAATAAAACACCATTTTATAAGATGTTAATTAAATCTAAAACACTATTAAAATAAAAGCAACGAAATGATTAAAATATCTCTGAAAATAGAAAAATGCCTAAAACCTCATCAAAAATAACTCTAAAACGTGAAAAACAATATACATCACAGCAAAATAGTGAGTTTTATTCCCAGACTCGTTTTAGAGTGACTTATCAAATTTAAACCCAATCGAAATTCATAACCTAAACATTCCTTAAGTGCATCACATACTTTTGATTTATTTTTTAGTTCACTAGGAAACAAGTTGACTTCATCTTAAAATATTATTCAAATTAAAAAATACGCATAGCAATAGGCTAATTACTGCATAACGATAAGAGTATATCTCAATTTAAGCAAGATTTAAGTTAAGACTCCCCTTCTGATCTCATCGTAAATTAAATAATAATAATAATAATAATAATAATAATAAATTATCTATACCATTAATTTGAATTTCTCATCAAGGTAAAGGAAGAGAATTTTCCACTCATGCACAACCATGTTCTTACAAGAATATATATATATATGTATATCATCTCGATCAGATTAATATTCATCAAACATTTTTTTATACTACTACAAATTGATAGAAAATTAACCTCTTCATCATCATCATCACCAACTACCTCCTTAATTTAAATTACTTCATTTCTCAAATACGCAAATTCCAATATCACAATCAGAGCTTGAACCTAAAAATCCATTAAACTTGTTCACTTGATCATCTCTGCCACTACTACTCTGCAATAACAGCAATGACATGTCTGAAGAATTACTATTATCTCCTCCAATAAAGCTTGAAACTACTGCCTGGTGATCACCATCATATCTATCTTCTTGACTCAACTGAGAGGCAACAAACTTGTCAAGAGCTCTCCAATCCGTCACTGTCTTATTCTTGTTGTTGTTATCACATCCTCTAATACCTTGATCCTCTTCTTCGTAAATGTTGTTGTTACTACTATTATTATTATTGTTCTCTGATATTAGAGAAACCGAGCTTGGCCTCTTCATTAATGGCAGAGATGGGCTTTCTAATTGAGGAAGCTGTACAAAACTATCATTGTGCATAAAACTTAAGTTTTCTGCTTCTATTTCTTGCTTACACAAAAAATTATGTGCCAAGAAACTCTGAGGCTGCCTTGATATATAATCCATTGGATCGACTACTGAACTAACCCCACTTGATTCATCGTAGAAGTAGCTTGAATCCCACCCTTCAATGCTCTTCGTTTGCCCAGTTGTTCGCTTCTTGAATGCACGGCAAACTACCCATCCTTCTTCCTGTAAATAATATTAAAATTTGTCAGTCAAGACGAGCTTAAGTGAGCAAGTGATGAAACGTTAAATCAAAATAAAACTATAATTAGGATTTGTAATTAGCTATGAATTATGAATTTTCTTTAATTTTATTTCTAAGTTTTAAAAGTTCAAAGGTTCCCATTGGAAAGTTTTTATGTAAAATTTATTTTGGCCTTTTGCAAGTCTTCTTTATGTTTGGTAAGGATAAGTTAAATTTATTGGATGGAGTAGTTAAAGGTATAATTGGTGAAAAAAGGAAGGGAATTGGAATATTTCTTTTGACAAAATGAACAAAGAGAGACAGCCCATACCAGAAAAGGAATTGGAACAAGAAAGTTATTCTTATTCATGTGCTTTAAAAAATGACTAGATAACTTTTGACTTATATAGAAGAGTTTTGGTGGAAGTAATCTTTTTTTAAACAACATACATGTAGAAGGTGTGTAAGACTCTATATAGTGGTCAATGCATGGAAAGCAATATATACTTTCCTATTCTAAATGGATTGTTTACCAGTGTAAAAATACTAATACCCTTATTACAGCCATGTCTAATTTTTCAAATGAATCTGGTGTATACACTAAGTGTTGCTAAGTATTTAACTTTGTTTGTGGAAAATTCTCTTTAACTTTAGCTTATTGTCTCCATATTGTGAAGTTACAAGTTTAAATCTCTAAGGAAGCCTAATTAACATAAAATAAATAAAAAAGAAAGTAAAGGACCAATAAGCTTTTTGACATAATGGTCCTGGAATTGTTTTTAAGGCTGTGAAGTTCTGATTTCAAATCCCAAATTAATAATAAAAGAAAGAAGAATCTAATCCATTGTGAATATATCTGGGTTCTTAGTTAGGTTAGGTGCCATGAAGAATTTATCAAAGAACTAATTATCTTGTCCTTTAGAGAAAGAGAGAGAGAGAGAGAGAGAGAGATGGCGAGGCAGGTGTTACTTTTAGACCTTTTAATGAACTGATAGCAATGGATTCCTAACTAAAACACTCTTTATAGACTTATATACAGGGAAAAGAGAGTTCCTCATGCATAATTAATTAACTTAGGTCAAAATGAAAAAGACATAATTAATAATAGCAAAGCAAGATAATGATGATGATAATAGTGAAGTCAGCTTGCCTGAGGAGGACCATTCTCATCGGATTCAAGTCTATACTCATGCATGATCCAATCAGTTTTCTGGCCATTTGGTGCTCTTCCTTTATAGAAAACAAGTGTTTTTCTCATGCCAATAAGTTTTGTTTTGTCATAAACTGCCTTATCTCTTCCTGTTGCCTTCCAAAACCCAGCCATGGTAGCTCTGTTTGTTCTCGTCCCCGTCGGATACTTCTTGTCTTTATGGCTAAAGAAATACCACTCGTTCTGCTCTTCATATCCTATCCGACATCTCTCTGTCCATTAAACAAAATTGAGAAAGAAAAACGTTACAAATTCAGAAAACATATTATCAATGAAACCGTGCACTATGTATACGGATCTAGAGAATGGTATAATACAGTTTGAACTAGAGAAAACTGATTTGTAATATCATCATCATATAGTTAAAAAAAAAAAAGTGAAATAGTGATACAAGTAGATGTTGCAAATTCTCTCTCTCTCTCTATATATATAAATAAATTATATATCTTATCTGTGAATTAAACCCTAATGGCTAATGTGATGAATCAAAGCTTGAACTCCATCATGAGTGATCTACAACCCTAATAACAGAAAAGAAAATTAATTAGAGGAGATGATAATAATAATATACCTTGTAGATCCCATGGTTCAATCCTGTATAGATCAATATCTCTAATAACATCAAGATCAATCTTTTGTGATGCAACTTTTTTTCTCAGATAATACCCAACAAGCTCCTCATCCGTTGGATGAAATCGAAATCCAGGTGGGACACAAGATTCCATTGACTCCATCATAGCAACTGGTACTGCATCAAATTCACCACTATTACCATCACTGGCCCTTTAATACATCATTTTAAAATAATCATAACAAAATGTGAATGGAAGAACTTAGAAAAAAAAAAAAAAAAAAGAAGCTAGAATTGTAAAAGAGAAAAATAATGTTTGAAGAGAAATAATTAATGAAGTAGCCTCAAAATAAAAAAAGGTGACAAGTGTTATCAAGAATAATCATCAACTCATTTGGTGGTGAGCAACAGTCACACCATATATTTATTTATGTATGAAAAAGGAAATAAGCTAGCGCGTGTTATAAAACAAAGAGAACTCAGTGCACTGTTTATTCACTTACAATGATGCATGATTTCTATAGGGATATTAATTAAAACAAAGGTAGATAAATTGAAATTTTAATAAAAACCTAATTTACAAACAATAAATAAAAAGGGTAATTATGATGAAATTTTGTATATAGTTTACTTGATATGTAAAAGCCAAGAAGAAGTTGGGGACTTATAGGGGTCTGTTAGTGCTGGTCTCAAGAAACGGACAACTAGAGTTTTGTGCTAATGATGTTGTCTTGTGTAGGTGAATGGAAGAAATGATGCATCAAGAACGGGGTTTCCTTTATGATGGGTATAAACAAAAAAGAAAAACATTTTAAATATTTATTGATTAAACTAACACAACTAACATTTAATCTTTTTTTAATTTAATTATATAATTATTTAATGGTCAAAGAAAAATATTAATTTAAAAAAGAACAAAAATAACTTTTTGGAAACTATAGTAATTATGTTAGAACCTAAAAATTAAACAAACGAAACAAGTAGAGTTATTAGAGTTTGGAGCTAGAAATTAATAGATTAGTGTATATATATAGTGATTAGTGTGAGTTTTGGAAAGGGAATAAGAAGGTGACGTTATCACAAAAAATTAGCATGCGTTTCTCCAAAGAGAAAAGGTGAAGAGAAGGGAAAAAGAGAGACATTAAGTGAATGTTTGTATTGGACGATCAAAGAGAGGAAAAAAAAAATTGAAAAATCAAAAGCACACTCTTAAGGCTCTTGCAAAGTCTGTGTCTTATTGCTGAACCTGCAGGCTCTGACCATCTTGTCTGTTTGTCGAGAATTTCCATGGCACAAACTGCCCCTCCCACCCTAATTCTCTTCCCTTTTCTTTCTTTTGTCTTTGAGTCTTCTTTCTTTGAGAGAGTTTCTCAAAGAAATAACAAGTACAAAAACTCAAGAAAAAAAGAAAGAAAATGCATATACCCAAAAAAGAAAGAAAGAAAAAAAATTTATGGTAATGCCTCTTTATCATAACATTTGAATCAAGAAATGGAAATGAGTATATATGACCTGTAAAACTAATCCATGATTGGTAAGGTGTACTTTGTCAAAGGAGTTAGTGTTTCACACAGAAACGGTCAATAAGATCAATTGGGTTAGGTTTTCTTGTCAAGGAGCTAGTGACATGATTCTTTTCTCATATATATATATATACACATGAGTTTGAGGGTTTACCTATTTATATATTTACAATATAGCAAAGAAATTAACTTTCTAACAATCTTTTACCAAATTTTAGTCTTCTTCAGGTGTGTAATAGTGTCAAATCTTTGACGCTTATTATTATTATTATTATTATTATTTTTGTCTTCCAATCGCAAGATTAGGTGCACTAGAACAAAATGGACTCACATATACATATATAAACATTATATATACATATAGATAGATGTGCTACCTCTTCTTGATAGTGTTTGCAAGTAGAGATTATTAGAGAGATAAGGAGAAGTGATCAGAAAAAGTTTGAGAGAAACCCTTTTCAAGAAATGAAAATAAAAAGCTTCCTTTTATTTGCATAGTTAAGAGAATTGGCAAAATCAAAGAGAAAAGAGAATGAAGAGGAGAAAGATAATAGCTAATTAATAATGTGAATAATTAATCCATATATAAGTCATGAAAATTATGTTATAGTTATATAATAAGCTTACCTCTTAGACTTGTTCTTGGAGTGTTTAATTTACTAGTTTAAGACGCAAAAGATATTGAAGAAGAATGAAATTGGAAGATGGTAAATCAATAAGGAATTAACAAAGAAGAACTTGCAAAGGAGAAAGAGTGAGAGAGAGAGAGAGAGAGAGAGAGAGAGAAATTTCTCTTAGAAGATGAAAATGGAAGAGAAATATAAAAGAAGGTGAAGAAAGGGAGGGAAGGGATGGAGTGAGGACCGCTCAATTGCGCATGGGTTGATGCTTGTCCCCAGTCTCTTACATCACTCTTTTCATTTTATTATTATTTTTATTTTTATTTTTCTCTTAATTTCCCTCATATCGTATCTCGTCTACATTTCTATTTGATCTATCACATGAACAAAATTACCTTTTTTTTACTAATATATTAATTTTAATGAATGGTTAATTTGCTTAGCTCATAAGTGATGAGTTTATTTATTATTTTGTTAATCCATTACTCTTCAATTGTGAAAATAAAATCATAGGAACTTAAGAAAGATCTAGTAAATAAATAAATAAAATAATGATAATTATTAAAAGAGATGTGATATTAACACTATTCTCTTAATTTCTGACATTTTTTTTTATTATTAAATTTGATTGAAATATTTTTATTCTATTTAAGTTAATAATTCTTATAAGGTTGAAAAACTTAATTTTTATTTTCTTCTATATTCATTATTTTTAATACGTACTATACTGATATTTAAAAATTATATTCAATTTTTTATTAAGATATTTAATAAAATATATAATTAAAAATATTTTTAATGAGCATAAGTTAATTTTTATCTAGTAGGAATAAAATTTAAAATTTAATTTAATAAATTATATTTCTTATTAAAAATTAAAAAAATATTTTCTTCAAAATAAAACAATGAAATCAAAATTTAAAAATTAAAAGGTAAAAGAAATTTAGTTTATAATATGTAAAAATTAAAATTTCATTTTACTTTTATACAAAAAATCTATATTTAATAAATATATTTAAACAAAATGTATAAATATTATTTTTATGCAATAAAAAAAATAAAAGAATAGAAGTAAATGAGACTTAAGTTTTCCTTTCTTATTTTTTTAATACACAAGTCTTCCTTCTTATGAAAATTAAAAAATAAAATTGTTACTTAAATATTTATGTATATATATCTATATATATATATATATATATATATATATATATATATATATATATATATATAAAAGAATATTTTCCTTCCATATAAATTATATTTTTATTATATATATATATATATATGTGTGTGTGTGTGAATTAAAAATAATAAATAAAAAAATTTAATTAATTTTTTTTTATAAAAATTATTATCTAAATAATGTAATAAGAGTATTATAACTAATTTCAATGATAAATAATAAAGTAAAAGTGTAAAAAAATTAAAAGGAGAGTGTTAATATCGCCTCTCTTATTAAAAATCTAATATATGATATTATTTTACCATAAAACAAGATAAAAGAAATCTATTTTAGGATAGTTATTATAGATCAATTACTATTAATTAATAGTTAACTATGATATATTGATACTTATTAGAAATTTTAATATTTTAATTGTGCTTTCAAAATGTTGCTTTAATTGATGTTTTAATTTAATATTATGAATCAACCATTGAAATCAAATTTCTAGAATTCAAAAATTAAATACTAAATATTAACAAATTCAAATATTTACCAAAAACAGGACTACCAATTCAAATCAACTTTTCTTCTTCTCATTATTTTTTTTAGTAAGTGTAATATATTAAATAATAATCCTTCTAGATAAAGTGGAGTTCTGAAATTTATGGCCCATTGTTGAGAAATTTCTAAGAAGAAATCATTATTATTATTATTATTATTATTATTATTATTATAACTAAATCAACACATGATAGAGTTCTAAAAACATTGTTTTTGCATTTAAAATAAAGCTCACTTTGAATAAGTCAACATTTGAAATTAATTAATAAGTATTTATTACTTTTACTTATAAATTTATATTAAATATACATAAATTAAGACATTTATTTTGAATGTAAAATAAAATTTATTTAATAATAATCTCTTTGTTAGATAAACGTTAAATACGTAAATATATTTTTAAATATATATATATAAATATATAAGAAATTATCAATTAGTATGAGAGTTTTGTTTTAAATTAATTAAAATAAAAATATATTTATATTGATTAATTTTTATGTGAAGAGAAAAAATATATTTTTATTTGTGCCTAATAATTTATATATATAAGAAAAAGGATATTATGGAGCTCTATCCTGTTTTAGGCTTTTACGGACTGCCACGCTCCAAAGTCTGTTGATTTTCTCTTGATATAATCTAATATATCTTAATTTTCTCACGAGACAACAATTCCTCCTCCTTTCACTTTCACTCTTCGTTTTCATACTTTCTGACACACCTGCCACGCTGGCGGAATTACACAATCAATTGCCACGTGTTGCCGCCAAAACCCCTCCACCGCCCGTCTAAGCCCAGCCCGTCAACTGCCGGCTCACATGGCTTCGCCAGTGGCTTCTTACTTTTATTATGACTTGAAATTCCTAAAAACACCCTTCACTCTTCAGCTTCGATGTTGAGAGTAGTGTGTAGCTTGTTTGATTTTAGGGACATATTAAAAAAAAAAAATTAATCATTTAATTTTCAAATCATAATACAATTGATAATAATATTAGAGTTATTTATTATTTGATTTTAAAAGATTTAAATCAAATCAAAGCATTTAAAGGATAAATCAAATTAAATTATTTAATAATTTGGTCCGAATCGATATAACGATTAAAATTAAATAATAAATGACTCTAATATTATTAAATATTATTATCAATTGTATTATGATTTGAATTACCCTAATTATTTTTTATTATTTATGACAGATTTTTCTTCTATTCTTGGCTATCTCATGATGATTTAACTATTATAATTACGTTATTAGAATGTGTTTTGACTTATTTATATTCAATATTTTGCTATAGTACCATAATATTTTGATATATTTTCATATTAAATCATTTTATTAAACTGTTTTATAAATTAAATCAAATTATTTTATTATAGTTTGGTTTAATTTGAATTTTATAGGTAAAAAATTTGACTTGGTTTATAAATTTTTTAAACCGTCATTTTCAACTTGATTTAAAATATTTTTTTTAAACCACACTAAATTAGACCATAGACACTCCTAAATAATATAACATTAAAAATATTTTTATAAAAAAATTATTTTTAATTAATTAAAATATTGAGTCTATTCAAAATTTAAATATACAATACCAAATTATGTATGTAATTTGATTTGATTTGATTTTTCTACATGATATATTTAAATTAATTTGATAATGCTAATGATATCTAATTTTGTTGGCTAAGTCTAATGTTTTGGAATCAAGAGGTCTAAAGATGAGAATTCAGTGCTTGTTTGATCATAATTTTTTATGTAACGGTTAGTTTTTTTTATTTTTAATATATATATTAAATTTATTTAATTAATTATAACTGTTAATAATTATATAATAAAAAATTATTATTTATAAAAATTTCAATTTGAAATTTTTTAAAATAATTCATATTTATTTAAATAAAAAGACTAAATTATATTTAAATAAAAAATAAATATTAATATTTATTTTTAATAGTTATTAAAATATTTAATAGCTAATAATAATTTTATCAAATACTTACAATAATCAACTATTAACCACCGACTCACAACTATTAGTTACCAATTAACATTTATCAGCAACAGTTGCTACAAACAGCTATATCAAATGTAACCTTAATTTATTTATATTTAAAGTTTGTTGATTTTAAATTTAATAGTATATTATTTATTTACATTAAACTTAATTTTTGTAAAATTTAATTATTTAATATTATTTTCAAATCATATTTTTATATTTGAATACTATAATATAAAATTATGGGTGGAAGTCAAACCAATTAAATCGAATTAAATCTATTAAATCAAATTAAAACTAATGGTTTCACAGTTTATTTGGTATGATTTCATTTAAAAAATAGAATAAATCGAAAATTTAGTTTAATTTGAAATTTAAAATTTTTTCTCAGTTTTAAATCGAACCAAACTGAAATTATATATATATATATATATATATATATATATATATATATATATATATATATATATATTGCAATTAAATATATTTGATTTGATTTTATATACAATCACATAATTTTTTAACTTAATATTAATTTAAAATTTAAAAAATATCATCTATAAAAATTAACTAAAAATATAATTTTTAAGAAAAAAAATATAAATTTTAACTATGTTAATTAATAAAATATATAAATTTTATGTTATATAATATTAAATTATTTTTGAGATTTTTTATCATATATATTATATCGGTGTTTTTTCATAAATTTATAATAAAATAATAATAATTTATAAAAAATTATATTTAGTTTGAAATTGATAAATTGAAAGTATTTAAAATTGAATCAAATCGAAAATTTAATTATAATAATTAATTAATTTAATTTAAAAAATTTCAAATTTAAAAAATTAATTTAATTTAATAACAATGTTTTATACAGATTAATAGATACCACCCATAAGAATGCAAGCTAACTGACAGGCAAGACATGCTAACATCACCGCATGGGTTTTTGTCTTTTGGAGTTTGGAATGAAGAGTCGCTTTCAGGGTAGTTTGGTAATTTAGAACCTTCAAAATTTTAAAGACCTACGAATGATTTGTGGACAAGTATTTTTGGAGAGGCCTACACTTGATTTATATATTAATTTAATTAGATAATAATATAAGGAGAAAAAATTAGTATTTTTTATTAAATAAAAATTAACAAAATTATAATTTTAAAAAATAATATCAAAGGCGAATTTAAAAATTTTTTAAAAATATTATAATAATAAAATAAATTTATTTAAAAAATATAAAATAATAAAAATATTAAACATATACATTAATTTAAAAATAATTAAAAATTATTATAATATCACAAAAAAAATTTAATATATAAAAAAATTCTATATATTTTGATATAAGCAAAAATTTTGGATTTATACTGCCATAGAAAAGCAGAAAAGACGTACGATGAAGAGAACAGTGAGAGTGGGAGCCACGTGGCAATCAGTAGTTGGTGAATGGGGTTTTGTACTTTACGTAGAAGATAAACAAAGTGAAAGACAGAGACAAATGTACCACAAAGGCCACACCCTTTGATCATGGGGACCCCACACCACCTCCTCCAATCAAAACCCACTTCACTATTACTATAATATTAACATTTTGTATTTGTTGTGAAGATTAGATTAATGCTTCATTTAATTGATAAATTAATTTTATTTTTTTAATATTATATTAAAATTATTTTTATTCAATTAAATATTATTAAAATTATAATAAATATAATTAACATTAAATATAACAATTAACAATATTAATATAATATTATTTGATATATATTATTAAAACTAACGAGTAACAATATGTATGTACTTCATTAATTGTAATAACAAATAAATAAATAAATAAATAAATATATATATATATATATATATATATAATGTTATTAAATGTTATAGAAAAAAGAATCGGGTTAAGAAGGCTGCTGTGTATTTTATATATTATATTTAATGATTTAGATTTAACGCATTTATAATATATTTTTAGATGTTCAAATGATTTTTGTTTAGCATAAAAAATATATCAATAGATTCATTATATCAAACACTATCAAAATATAATTTTTTAAAAATTTTATAAAAAAATTTAAATAGTTAAAATGGGACACATGAGAGATTACTGTGTAACTCAAAAATATCATGTCGAGTTTAATTATTTATTGGACATTAATATTACTAATTTTTATTAGCATCAAATCTTTTATTTTTAACAACATAAATCATATTAAAAGAGATTATTCGCATTAATTAAACTGATTTTTGAAATATATATTTTTGAATTTTAATTATTTGTAGGCTTTTTTTAATTATTCGAAGTTTAAATACTAAATCTGAATTTTATTAATTATTTTAAAATTTATATATGCATATAGTTTCTTTATTAATCATTATTCTAATAATCATAAATAATAAGTGAACTTGCATCAGATAATTCGAAGACAAGTAAAAGCGTCGCTATAAATAAAAGTAGTCGTCTCCACTTTCATGTATGGCCAACGATAAATATGTACGAGTCAAGAAAATCAAAGAAACCTAATAATTTTATGATGAGATTAGCTTAAAAGTATTAATAGAGAAAATTTTATTCAGAATTTCAGCAATGATTTGGATTTGAGAAATGTTGTACTTGCACCGAAAAAAAGAAGGAAGCTGGAAGTTGGAACAAAGCCATAAATTTATTTTTAGAATGGCCGGAGATTTAAAATTTTTCATATAAATATAAATTTTTTCATAAAATTAATTATGAATGGGTTAAAAACTATGTAATAAACTAAATTTTAATAGATTATATGAAAAATTTTCAATAAATTTATTTATTTTTAGATTGGGATGACCCAGATTTAACTGAATTAAGGTTATTTTCGTGTCTGAAAGGAAGCTTAGATTCTATTTTTTTTAAAGCCTAATGAAAGGAAAAAAAAAACTAATCTTTTAGATTTTAATTATATATAAATTGGTATGAAAATAGAAAGAGGCCAATTTTTGTGCTGATTGGATTGCTTATTTAGATGGTACTTTGCTGGTAGAGTACATATTCTTGATTTTTCTCCACTATGAATTAGTAGTTATTTCCTGCAGAATATTTATAGTGTTGTTATTCTATTAAAAAAAAAGGACATTTATTTTAAAAGTATATTGATAATTGAAATGTAAATAATTAATCTTCCTCAAAACTATTAATTAATTAATTAAGTATTGATAATAAATGACTCCATGATCATTTTTTTTGTCAATACTCTATGATCATTTTTAAATAACACATATTTTAAAAATATATGATAATATCATATGTAAAGTAACTTTTAAAATCTATTTTATCACATGAAAGGAAAAAAAGTAGTGTAGGCTTTGGAGATGCAATAACTATTTTCTAGCTTTTAAAGAAGAAGCAAAGATATTGGGAAAAAAAAATGAAAAAGTAGTTATGGGTTTTCTTTTATTTCTTTTCATAAATTTCTTTTTCAAATATTTGATCATGCTTCAAGTGAGATGAAATAGAAAAGTATTTATTATCATAAATATGGTTGATTAGTTAATCTCAATTTTTGAAGAGATACATAACACTCCTTAATTATAATAAACCTTGTTATACCATACTATTAATTTAACCTCTAAATTTAATATGTAGGAATCAATTATTGGGTTCTCAAATTTTGTAAATTTATTAAATTATTATTAATCAAATCAATAACTCAATTGATAAAATTTATAAAATTAAAGTTTTTTTTTGTTCCTTCTATTGAAATATAAAGACTAAATTGACAATTTGATATGTTAATTAAGGATCAATTTTGCTTTTTGACATTTTAATTAGTAATATTTTTCTTACAATTGTGACATAGGGTAGAATTGCAATTAAATTTAGGGTAGAATTGCAATTAAATTTTAAATAAGGGGTAGAATTGATAAAAAAAATAATATAATTGCAAAAAATAAAACAAAATAAAATTCAGAGTTAATTTATTCATTAAGCCTTTTGTAAAGACTTTGTACAATTAGTATATGTTGGGAATAAATTTTACATTGATATGATTATTTGGATCTTAATTTGAGGATTAAAAATCACTTATTACTATAGCGGATAATGTTTTAGTAATTTTTTTTAGTGTTTGACAATGATATTATTAATAGGTTTTGGATTTTCAATTGGATTTTTTTTTTTGTTAAACAACAAGTAGTAGTTTATTTTAACAAAACTCATTATTTGGTAATAAAATTTCAATTTTATAATTAGATTACCAAACAACCCTAAAATATAAAATGATGCAAGTACTTATTATGGAATGATTATTAAATGAGACAAAAAAAAAAAAAAAAAATGAATATAATCGAGTTAAGTTATTCAACTTCATGGTATATCCTAGAATTGGGAATAAAATCATATTCCAAAATTATGATTCCATTTTTTCTTTGGTATATAAATAATCTAATGGTTTGTTTAATTGACAAGGATTCAGATACTGAATTTGAATTTAAGACAAATCTCTTATTTGAATCATTAAAACTAAGTAGATTTAAATTTGATTTAAATATCCTGTGAAATTCAATCATTTAAAAATTTAATATTTTAAATATTTTTTTTATCTAATTATTTTAAATTTTTATTTTTTAAATTTAAAATTTAAAATTTATTATACTTTTCAAATAAGAAATTTATAAATTTATAAATTTTAAATTATAGATTTAAAATATAAGATTTGAAATCAAAATTTCAAATCTAAATCACGTAAAGTTTTTTCTATTTTTTACATTCAAATAATTTCAGTGATTTTAATTTTTATTGATATGATATATTTTTAATTATAATTATTAATTTAATTAATAAATTTTATTTAATTGTTTAAAAAATAAAATTGAAAATGATTTGAAATCTTATCTTACTTTAAATTTTTATTTCAATGTGTATCAAACAAGTCCTATAAGAAATGTATTTTTCTTTTTTTGGTTCATATTTGAAAAATTAATGCATTCATTCATGTGTTTTCAAATAGTGTCCTAACTAAATAAATTGGTCAAAGTTGGAATTAAAAAATAATAACATTATATTAATAATTGAAATAAATTAATATTTTCATTTTTTTTTTTTATCTCTCTATTGATATTTAATCTCTCTTTATCCTTTATATCTCTCTAATTTTCATTTCTTTCATAAAATTATGAATTAATTATTATTATTATTATTATATTAGGTTTTTGAAGTTAAAAAGAGAAGGATGGAGGAATATGATTTTTCTTTTTAATTCTAAGATGAAAGCCAAGTTATGGAGAGGGTGTGATAAGATTAGTCCATTTTAGTATTTCAAAAAGATATTTTATCTAAATGCACCAAATTAAATAAAATATGATAAGTTCATAGGCTTTATTATAAAAATAAAATAAAATATTAAAAAATTTTATACACCAACTATGTAATCATCTTTTAATAATGAGCAAAAATAATTTCTTTTATGATTAACCACGAATAAAATTATAATCATAATAAGAAGCAACACATTTATTTTCTAACTATATTATTCCATACATTTTATTTGTATCATTTTTGTTTTTAATGTTGCAAGATAGTTTTAATTTAAATTCACGTCATTAAAAATAAAATATTTTCATTAGGTATGATCTTAGGATTTGATCTCAATTTACATTTTGAGAATAATATCCCGTTTAGGGATGATAACTTTATTCGACTTGCTGGATTTTCGTTCCTGTTCAATCTTACTTGTCTCATTTAGTAAATGAGGTGGGTCGAATTTTTTATTTTGAACATGTGTCGAGTTCATATAATAATAAGACTCACCCCAAATTCAACTTATTATATATATTATATATATTTTTATTTTTTAATTATATATTTTTAATTCATAGTTATTTCTTATATAAAATATAAATTATATTGTATGAATATTTGAAAAAAATAAATAAATAAATAAATAAATATATTTTAAAAATATAAAATAAATATATAAATGAGTGTTATCCGATCTGATCCATTCCAATGGGGTTGATATTTTTATTTTTAAATAAATTGAATTCGAATTTTGCAAAATCCATCTCAAATCGACCTGTTGCCACTCAAATTTCGTTTAGTTTAACTGTTCATAGCAATTGATAGTTGTTATTGATAATAATTATTAGCTATTAGTTAGTAGCTGTTAACTAATTGTTGTAAGTATGTGTTAAAATTATTATTATCTATTAAGTATTAATATGTATAATGATTATTAAAAATAAATATTAATATTTATTTTTTATTTAAATATTATTTTTAATAGAATAATTTTAATTTTTTTATTTAAATAAATATGAGTTGTTTTAAAAAATTTCAAATTGAAATTTTTATAAATAGTAAATATTTAACCTCTTAAAAATTAATAATTATCATTAAAAAAATAATTAAATAAATTTGATAAAGGCAGCGATACCCACTAAATATATCTTGTAAACTATATATGTTATCCTTAAAATTTGTCTGTTTCTATTATTTTAATTTAAAATAAGTTTAAAATATTTAATATGTAATTATTACCTATCATTTATCAATGTCTATCTCATTAGGGATTAGAAAATAGAAATTAATTTTTTAACAATTCTTGATTAAGCTTGGCTAAATCCAGTAATTAATGTACAATAATGACATAATGTGGACCGCCCACTTTGTTCCTTGAGGAGCAATAATCATAGAAAGAGGGGAATATTGTTTTTTGATTTTTTTTTTCAATTTTACGGATTTTTTATTGTCAATTTTACTGTTTTTGGATATATATTTAGTATATGTTTAATATATTATTGGTATATATTTGATATATCGTATTTTTTAGACAATATTTTTAGGTACGTAATATTTTTGATTTTTTTTTTCTAATAATAAAAATGATTTTTTTTTATTTTTTTTCAGTATTTTAAAAAAAAAATCCTAAAAAGAATTCGTCAATAGATCATGTAGAGGGTGAGAACTGTATTCAACAAGCTTTAATTGAGAGTTGATTTCAAGGTTCTGATTTTTAATTGTATTCCTTGTAATAATTTTACTAGATTAACCAAAACATTTTTAATATGATGATAAATGAAAAAATTTATATTCAAGATTTTGATTTTTCGTATTTTTTTAAAAGGAATAAAAAGATTTTATTAATTAGCTACATAAACCGAGTGGTACCCTAAAAAAAAATCATTAGTTTATAAAAAAAAAATATTTAATCTATTTAAACTTAAATTTTTATACAGTCTCGATTCATTTAGAATTAATTTCTTAAAAATTTAAGTACTAACTTAAATTTTTATACAGTTTCGATTCATTCAGAATTAATTTCTTAAAAATTTGTGTACTTGCATAAAAAAAATAAATTCTCAACCCAAATATAAGTTTTATATAAAGAAAAAAGATGGTATGGGTTACTGGGTACGAGTTACTTATTATCTACATTTGGTATACACATGGAGGCAACAGGCTAGTGGTGATAGCAATCAATAGTCACTGCATAAAACAGCAATAGATATGGCAATGGCAGTTTGTCAAAATGAAAAGGTAAAGAAGAAGGTAACAGAATAGGGAAAGAAAAGGAGGAAAATATGGGGAAATTAATCCAAATAAATGGGAATTGGGATAATAAGTGGCCCAAAAAGAAAGAATGTTTTAATTAATGATTATGATTTGAGAGAGGAGAGGCAGAGGCAGAGGCAGAAACAATGCATGCTATGCTATTGGTGAAATTCTCTTTCTCTTCCGCATGGGTCTGTGCTTATAAATTTGTTGACTTCAGTAAATCATTAGTAATTTTGGAATAAGCATGTGCACGTGTCATTTAAATGCCAAATTTATATAAAATTATTATTTTTTTCTTTTTTATTTCAGATGATTGAAGTTAAGTTTTCTTCTCTAATAAGCTCAGGAAAATACCGATGCCCTTTATATTTATCAAAAATTAGAAATTAAGGTATTTGGTAATTATTTAATTATTTTTATCAATGAAAATAATGTTTATGATAAGGATAAGAACAAGAATAATCTGCATTAAAAGTCATCGACTGGATGGAGAATTATTTTCTTAAAGTATAATTCTTATTCAAATATTATTTTTATTTGAATGAGATTATTTGAATGAAAATTCTTATTGAGTTAGGATTTATAACGAGTAATATTATAAATATGAGTAGTTTTTTTAATTTTTATTTAAATATGCAATTAACTCTTGTTTAATAATTAATTGAAGGGAGTTTTGGCCAAATATTTATAATGACTCTTACTCAATAGTTAATTGAAGATAATTAGTAGGATTTTGGCTAAATATTATGATAGAGTTATAGTAATCATAAAGTGTATAGATAAAATGTATTTATTATAATTGAAAATATTACGAGAGATCATAAATGTGTATTGAGATACCTGATCATGTTAAAATTATTTATATTATTTTTTTTCTTTTATTTATTTATTCTTTTATAACTCTAAATTTTTCTTAACAAATTATAAAATTTATCTTGGATAGATATAGTTGTATAAATATACTACTTTGTGTATTGATTTCTATTGAATGAAACGATCATTACATTTTATCATGTTATTAGAGATAAAATAAAAACTTATTCTGTTCTAATTAAAATCTCTATTGTTCATTGTCTTTCTCGGTATCAAGACTTCCCTTTACACTATTCCTTGACATTGTTCTGCTATTTCTTGTCTCTGTCTTGCAGTTGCTTTATTGATCTTAGTATATATATATATAAATAAATTCAGCCCAAGGGTTTTTTTTTTGACATTTGTATAATTATACCTTTTTATTTTCTTAAACTATATCTTATTTTCAAAAATTTGTGTTAATTATTCTCCAAATTAAATTTGAATAAAAATTTATTATTAATTATAAGCTAAAAAATCAAATTGATTCATATATCAATTTGTCAATTTAAATTTTTTTAGGGAATAATATTAATACTCATATGTTAAAAATAAAAATATAAAAACATACATTTTGAATTTATTTTAATATTCTTCATTGGTGTTGATAAAATATTTGAACTCACTGACAATTTGATCAGGGAAAGTATGATATACTTATGGAAATGCAGGAGATAGAAAAGTAGAAATATCCATGAAGCAAGGCACTCAAAGGAAAGAGAAAGAGAGATGACTAATTAAAGTAGGGATAGATGCAGAAGAGTAGTTACACGTAGGACGGTGGTGGTGGTCGGCCTTGGCCACCAATCATGCGGCGGACCAAATCATTGAAGTCATTACGTATCCTCTGCTTGGTGGTCCCCACCACCACCACCTCTAACCTCTCAAAGCTGGGGCGGTGATCAGTGTAAGAGAGCAAAACATGAAGCTCTTTCTTTCTTTATTCTGATGATCTTTGTGTAAGTTAAAAAAAAATATGATTATAATTACAAAATAATAAACTTAAAGAAAAATGTGGAGACTGATAAGAGTTAGCGTAACCAGCAAAAGGAGATATCCTTTGCGGGTCCTATTTGGATCTTAACCCTTTTTTGACATAGACCTTTCTCCTACCCCTCTCTCTCTCTCTCTCTTCCCTCTACAATTTTATGTTAGTTAAAAATATTATTTTTTTATTCATTACACTATAATCAAAATTTAAATAAACCCCATTTCACAATTACGTAATTTTATTTAGAAATATATTAAAAATATTAAATTTTTAAAAATTCGATATATTTGATCTGTAATTTTTCTCATAAATTAAAATTTTTATGACTTACAAACAAATTTTTATTAAATTTATTCATAGATCGAATATAATTTTAAAAAATATCAATTCTTTTCAAAAATCTGATAATTTAACTCATAATTGTTTTATAAATTGAGATTCGTGTCTCTATCCAAAAACAATGATCTACTCCTAGCATTCCTAGCCAAAGCTCATCTATGGAGTTAAAGGAATTTAACTTACGGTTGGTAAATAGAAATCACCCTGGAAGTGTTTGTGTTTGTGTTTGTGTATATAAATGTCATTAGATTATATAACAATAAAACTCTTCTACTTCACTCTTGTCTTTCTCTTGTACCAAGGTGTGAATCACAAGTTTCTTTCAAAGGGACAAAAACTATCATTACACCGTCTTGTAACATTCCAATATTGAAAAGAAATTAAATATAATACTTTTCTAGACCCTCTAATATTATAACACACTAAGAACACTATGATATATATATAAAGGACCAATTTGATGAATTGATATTTTGTTTTTACCCTTTTTCTAGATTGTTGGAATTAGTTAAACATGAAAAATAGTTATATTTATAATTTATTAGTAATTTGTCATTATATGAATTGATGATTGATCATAATGTAATTTGATGTGGATATATATAAGTCGGATCTAATTTATGTCCCTATATATTATCATATCTTTTTTAATAGAAAATTGATTTTAAATTTATTACTTATGAAAATATGTACTTATCATTAAACTATAATTCGGTATGCGATTTAAAAAAAAAATTAAATTATTAATTGAGAATTACAACAAATATATACTTTCTCATCAACTATATATGGATAGAGGGTTTCATAAATAATTATTATATATATATATATATATATATATATATATCTATATATATA
>CANXYC011548355.1:0-35329 GCA_948193065.1 Aleurites moluccanus | reverse complement strand
GTTAGCAGTGAGGCGCGTGGTCCATAGCCATTTTTCTCCGCCTTGGAAGTGATATTATAAATGTAATCTCCAATGTACAAAGTTTTGTAAATAAAGTCTATAGTTAAATTCCATGGTACTGTATATAGTTGGCATATAATTCTTATGTTGTTTGTTGCATTTTGGTTTTGTATATATTGTGTTGGCTTGGAGTATAAGTTATTAAGTTAAATTAATGGATATTGTGTATATATAAGTTAAGTTTGATGTAAATTGATTATATATAAGTTATATGAAGTGTATTGTGCTAATGTTGCATATTGAGATATTGTTGGGTATTGTATATGATTGAGTTTGAGAATTTTGGAGATCCAGAGGGATCTGTTGATTGGAGTTGGATGAGTTTGTTATTAGAAGTGTTATATTATATGTTTTTAGCCAGGGCATGCTCCTTAAATAGAGGAGATGCTGCCCGTTTTTATTTGTTTGCTTAAGCTATATTAAGCTTATTTGTGTATGCATGCCATATAGTTTTATTTATGGGTTCTTCGTGGTATTGGTAGCATAAGCATCACCCGTACCCTAGAACCGTCATGGCTCCTAAGTTGGGCTGTGACAGATAGAGTTTGCCTACAACAACGGTTACCATTCAACGATCCAGGTGTCCTCTTATGAGGCTTTGTATAGTAGAAAGTGCATATCTCCCTTGTGTTGGGATAAAGTAGGGGAAAAGCATATTGAAGGACCCGAGTTGATAAGACATACGTCAAAAAAGATTCCACTTATCCGAGAGAGATTGAAGACAACTTTCAATTGCCAAAAGAGCTATGCCGATCCAAAGAGAAAAGATCTTCAGTTTTCTGCTGGAGATCTAGTATTCCAAAAGATCTCACCGATGAAAAAAGTTCTACAGTTTTGCAAAAGAGGCAAGCTATCTCCACGATTCATTGGACCTTTTGAGGTTTAGAGCAAGGTTTAGAGCAAGGTTGAAGATGTTTCATATAGGCTAGCTGGCACAATGGAGTATCAATGGAAAAACAAAATTTTATTATATTCTGTTGATTCATGCACGAATACCGAAAATAATCTTTTATAACCTGTTGATTTTAGAAATACCAGGAAATAGGCATCAATCTCATTGATTTCTAAGAAATACCGAAAATGGAAGAAGGGGTTTTATTTAATTATTCATCAACTCTATCTTTTACAAGGCAAAACGCCAATATTTATATGTTAAAACATAAAACCCTAACGGGCTAAAGGGCTACGACCCAAAGTAAGTAAAAATAAAACAGTTCACAAAATAAGAAAAAAATGTGCACTAAACTTTAGAGGCTCCGTTCGTGCTTTAAACAATTGAATTTGGGGTCAAAACTAGGCTATGTTAGGTTCCCTAAGCATTGTTCTAGATCTCTGAATGAGCTTCGAAATGAGTACTCATGGACCCCGTGGTTCATCCTACACTGAAAGTTATAGCCTTTCAAAAGTGACCTGCGCGAAAGGCCATATCTTGCTTCTCCAAAAACTATAAGGCCCGCTCCTCAATCTGCTGGCCCGCATCATTCCCCCTTGGGTAGAGAAAATTCGCCCTCAAATTGGCATCTACATCATCATCAGATGAATCATCATGAAAAGGGATCAAATGTTTGACGTTAAACACATCTGCTGTGTGAATGTGATTAGGCAGTTTGGGTCGATATGCATTAGGATTAATCTTTTCAATAATTTCCACAGGACCAATCTTCTTAGCAGATAACTTATTGTAGTCCCCAACTGAAAATCGCTCTTTGGTTAGAAGGGTTTAGACAAAATCTCCCACCTCAAACTCTATATGTCTGTGTTTCTTATCTGCATGTCACTTGTACTTAGAATTTGCTACATTGAGGTTGTCATAAACTGTCTTGTGAACCTCCTGTAACTCATGCACAAAATCTGCAGCTTTCCCATGGAGCTTGGTGTTGTTTGGCAAGAGCACCAAATCTAGTGGTCTGAGGGCCTGGGAAGAATAAACCACTTGAAATGGACTGAACCCAGTACTGCGATTGACAGCATGGTTGTGAGAAAATTCTGCCCGGTATAGCTTTTGATCCCACCCTTTAACATGTTCTCCAACCAAACACCGCAATAAATTTCCAAGGGATTTGTTGACAACTTCGGTCTGCCCATCTGTTTGGGGGTGATAAGCAATACTGAAATTGAGCTGTGTGTTTACCATCTTCCACAAGCTACGCCAAAAATGGATAAGGAACCGTGTATCCCTATCAGAAACAATGGTTGTAGGCAACCCATGTAGATGGTACACTTCTCTAAAGAACAATTGGGCAATATGAACAACATTTGTAGTTTTCTTATATGGAATAAAATGAACCATCTTAGAAAAATGATCAACAACAACAAAAATGGAATCATTATCTCGCTGGGTTCGAGGCAATCCCAACACAAAATCCATGCTAATGTCAATCCAAGGCTGTGAAGGTACTGGAAGTGGCATACACAAGCCTGCATTAGTAGCAGCCCCTTTTGAGACTTGGCAAACCCTGCACCTCTGCACATATTTGTCCACCTCCTTGCTAATACTAGGCCAATAATAGGAAGCTTGAACCAGCTGCAATGTCCTGTTCCTACCAACATGCCCTTCCCCATGCATTTCTTGAATTATTTGGAATCGCAAGCTACAGTCAGGAATACATAATTGATTACCCTTGAATAGAAATCCATTATGTAATAGAAAATCTGTTCTCTTTCCAACCTGCACATCTTATAAAATTACAGAAAAATAAAGGTCAATTTCAAGTAAGTCACAGAAAGAGTCAAGACCAGGAACTTGAACTCTCATGGAAACCAGCAAATTGGTTATGCGACTCAAGGCATCTGCAACCCGATTTGTGACCCCAGCCTTGTGCTTCACAACATAGGTAAACCGCTCCAAATAAGCAACCCAGGGTGCATGTCTGGAAGACACCTTATCCTACTTTTGTAAGTGTCTTAAAGCATCATGATCAGTGTAGAGAACAAATTCTCTATGGAACAGATAATGGCGCCAATGCTTCATAGCCTGCACAACTGTATAAAACTCCACATCGTAAGTGTTGTAATTTAGTTTAGCACCAGAAAATTTCTCACTGAAGTAAGCCATAGGTCTGCCATTCTGACTGAGAACAGCTCCAATGCCAACCCTAGAAGCATCTGTGTGTAGCTCAAAAGGTTGTGAAAAATCTGGCAACACCAAAATTGGTGTAGTAGTTAGGTGTTCCTTGATCAATTGGAAGGCCAATTCAGCTTCTTCATTCCACTCAAACTTACTACCCTTCATGCAATCTGTGATTGGAGCCATGATACTACTAAAATGAGGGATGAAATGCCTGTAAAAAGAAGCAAGACCATGCAAACTCTGGACTTCAGTGATGGTCTTTAGAGTAGGCCACTGCCTTACTGCTTCTATTTTAGATTCATCAACCTGCAAGCCATCACCTGAAACAACATATCCCAAAAACAGAACTTTGGAAGCCATAAAAATACACTTCTTTGTTGCAGCATAAAATTTCTCCCTGCAAAGAACACTCAAAACTTCTCTAATATGCTGCAAGTGATCTTCTGGGTTAGCACTAAAAATTAAAATATCATCAAAGTACACAACTACAAAACTGCCAATGAACGGCCTCAACAACTGATTCATCACATGCATAAAAGTGCTTAGGGAATTTGACAATCCAAAGGGCATTACTAACCATTCGTACAGCCCCTCATGTGTTTTGAAAGCTGTTTTCCATTCATTCCCAGGCCGAATTCGAATCTGATGGTACCCACTCTTCAAATCAAGTTTGGTAAACATAGTTGCACCACTAATTTGATCAAGTAAATCATCCAAACGGGTAATAGGAAATCTGTATCTCACTGTGATCTTATTAATGGCTTTGCTATCTACACACATCCTCCAAGAACCATCTTTCTTGGGTACCAATAGGGCTGGAATTGCACAAAGACTCACGCTTTCTCTGATGTGGCCTTTAGCTAAAAGCTCTTCAACTTGCCTACGTAACTCATCATGTTCTCTGGGGCTCATTCTATAGTGTGGCCTATTAGGCAGAGCTGCTCCTGGTTCTAAATCAATGTGATGTTGTATATCACGCAAAGAAGGCCATCCATTGGGCAACTCTTCAGGAAACACATCACTAAATTCAGTCAATACAGGAACCACCTCTTCCGAAATCAATGCAGACTCTGAAACCTCTTTCCCAATCAACACAAAAACTGTTTCTGCACCCTGCATTTCCTCATCAAATTATACCAACGACAACAGACTAGTACTAGTCCCTACAGGTGGAGACTTAACAACTGTTGGCTTACTAGGCACCAATACAATTTTGACACCCTCAAATACAAAATTGTATGTATTAGACCACCCATCATGAATCACACTCCTATCATACTACCATGGCTGCCCTAATAGTAAATGGTATGCATCTATAGTGATGACATCACACCACATAATATCTTTATAACGTGCACCTATAGAAAAAGTGACTAAGGCTCGTTTAGAAGCTATTACCTCACCACCCTTTTTAAGTCATGAAAGCTTGTATGATGTTGGATGCTTTTCAAACTTAATGTCCAATTTCCTTACTGCCTCCTTAGAAATAAAATTGTCACAGCTACCCATATCAAATGACAAAACGACAGACCTTGTTCAGAATGGTGCAAGTCGATTGAAAAATATTTTTATGCAACCAGTCATCTTCGTCTGCAGCTTTAGGAGTTAAACAAGACCTCTTCACAACTAGGGTAGTACCCACATCGCCCCCTATAAACTCTTCTTCTAATGGCTCATCATCATACACTGGCAACCCTTTTAAAACATTATATTCTTCTTCATAGTCATCATTCTCATCAAACAATATTTTTTTTTCCAGCTTTCTTACATTCAGATTGCCTATGACTCACTTCCCCACATGCGAAACATTTAATATTACTGCTACTACTGGCTCCCTTATTAAATTGATTAGCACTCCCAGTAGTCTTAGTTACATTTCCACCTACACGATTCACACTAGATTTCCAGCAGTATTATTAGTAGTAGGATTAAAGGAATTACCAAAATTGCTTGTTCGACGTGCCTGCTTCTCGACCAAAAGGGCCCTCTAGTGAGAAGCAAAAATAGAGACAACATCAAACATATTGATTGTGTCCTGAATATGGACTCGTAATCCCCCAATATATCGAGCCACCAACTGATCTTCTATTTCATGAATCTCATTCCTGGAAATTAATTGGTAAAATTCAGTGGTGTAATCATCCACTGATTTTGTTCCCTGTCTCAAATTTTGTAACCGCTGGTACATTATTCTTTGAAAATATAAGGCAAAAACGTAGCCCGCAAGTGTTTCTTCATCTTCTCCTAGGAGGTTATCTTCAATTTTTCCATCCTCTCATGTGACAGTTTTGATTGCTGCCACCAGGTCGATGCTCGACCTCACAATCTGGTTGCTATCAAGGACACACGTTTATTTTCAAGTACTCTTTTAAACTCAAACACCTCCTCCACAGTAGCTAGCCAATCCAGAAATTCCTCAGATACAAAGCTACCATGAAACTTAGGAATTTCAGTTCACATCCCAGTCTCCTAATGCCTCCTATCATCGTCTTCCTCAACAGGTCTACGATGCCTGCGAGGTGCCTCATCAATGTACTCCTCTTCTGTACTCGTATCACCCTCATCACTTCCTGGATCACCACAACGATTTCATCACCCTTGATTGGCCCTATGATGGGTATCCATCAAGGCTTCCATTCTGTCAGTGATATGCCCTATCATCTATTTAAATCGCTCCTTCATTCGCGCCACCCTCTGTTCTAGGTCACGCTCATTCCCATCATCAAGACGTTGCTGCTGTTGTTGCTGTTGTTGTGCTCGTTGTGGAGGCATGCTTTGATACCAACTGACGCAGCAGAGTATCAATGGAAAAATAGAATTTTATTATAATCCATTGATTCGCGCACAAATGCCGAAAATAATCTTCTATAACCTGTTGATTTTAGAAATACCAGGAAATATGCATCAATCTCGTTGATTTCTAAGAAATACCAAAACTGGAAGAAAGGGTTTTATTTAATTATTCATCAACTTTGTCTTTTACAAGGAAAAATGTCGATATTTATATGCTAAAAGAAACATAAAACCCTAACAGACTAAAGGGCTATGGCCCAAAGTAAGCAAAAACAAAACAGTTCACAAAATAAGAAAAAAATGAGCACAAAACTTCAGAGGCTCAGTTCGTGTGTTAAACAGTTGAATTTAGGGTCAAAATTAGGATATGCTAAATTCCCTAAGCATTGTTCTAGATCTCTGAACAAGCTTCGAAATGAGTACTCATGGGCCCCGTGGTTCATCCTGCACTGAAAGTTATAGCCTTTCAAAGGTGACCTGCGCAAAAAGCCCTATCTCGCTTCTCCAAAAACTGTAAAGCCCGCTCCTCTATTTGCTGGCCCACATCACTAGCTTTGCCAGCTAACATGAATAGTGTGCATCCAATATTCCATGTGTCAATATTTCGGAAGTACATCATTGATCCTTCTCATATGCTACAAGTTCCGACAGTGGACCAAATATAATAATATATATTTTATTATTAGATTATATTTTTGGTGTATTATAAATTTTAATTTTAATTTTAATTAAAAGAGAAGTTGACTAAAATTTTCAAGTTTGAATTTCCAAGTTATCTTCAAACTAATAGTTAAATTGGCCTGAAAATTATAATAGAATTATCAAGTTTGTTTAATGACTATAATGAGAAAAAAAATACATATGTGACCATACTAGAATTTGACTTATAGTTCAGTGACCATGGTTGTAATACCCAATACTTGGAACGTTTGGTGCGACTATGTGTTCATCCAAGTTTGTTTGATGTATGATAGTATATGTATGTATGTGCATGCTAGATGATCTAGAATGTTATGTTAAGTGTAGATTGCTCATAGAAAAGTTATATGTCAAGAGATGATGAGTTATAATTGAATTTGAGGTAATAGACATATGTATACATAAGTTTGAATGAGTTTGGACAAGTTAGAATGGAGAAACATGAGAGATTCTCACAAGCCAATCCTTCACGGGTGTGAATTTCATGTCTTAATTTTGGAACATAACGGTCATAAGATGTAGGAATATCATAAGGCTACCGACACTCGTAGAACCCTTCTATAACTTGTAAACATCACCTGCTATAATATATCTATATCCATTTAATTAGTCTATATGTCATCATCTGTGATCATATCTGATATCAACATATCTCATTTATATTATATATCAATAAGTAATAATATTACAGAACATACTAAGTTTAATCATCCCAATAATTTACATATTTATGGAGCATCTAAAATTTACACAAGAAATTTATACAAGTAAAATATTTAGATTATAACAAAATAGGTGGAATCCACTGATGAAGAAATCTTGGATCAGCTCTACTCCTGACATGAAGAGCTAAATCCATTAAAAAGGTGAGTATTTTCATACTCAGTGAGTCAATATATGCATTATTACACACAAGGTTAGGTAGATATCAATAAATATGTAATATGTAACCAATGGTTCATAGGTAGCACATCAGAGAACCAAATCAAGGAAAATGGCTTATAGACATCAATTATAGATGTATAGACACTCAGGACCAAAAATATCATGTATATATAATAGATAATGGGTCATAAACACGTATCATTTATTTTATAACATGTAAATAATATAAGGTGGATCAAACCCTATGGCCAGGACCATATCCCTTCCCAGCTAGGGTATCACTGAAATTTCATAGGGCACAATGCCAATGGTATTTATCGACTACCCCATCGGTAATGAAGCTTTGTCATATAAACATAAGAATAGGCTAAAGATAGCATATCTGATATCAAATAAGTAAGACAAGCAATATGATTCAATTTCTGTAGCATTAGCTAAATAGAGTTGATTTATCAAGTATTTCCATATAAAATCAATAATCTTAATAAAAAAAGCAATGAAATATAGACAAAATTTTACAAAATTTGTTTAAATATCAAGTACAAAATTTGTCAAGAAGATACATTAACGTTAATGAGAAGACAAATTACCCGCGTTGACGAATCTGGTAGCATTGGCTAAATTATGAAATATTTCAAAAGATATTTCGTCGAGCACTTGGTGTGAACCACTTTAGGATCAAATAAAAAAGGTTTGGGGATACATTGATCAAAAGCCAAAGTTCACAATTCAAGCCCTAATGGCAATAAACACTATTAAACAGGGTTTATATACATCAATAAACAACATTATTAGAGCTTGAATTCAAGGAGTTTTCAAAGAAATTTCATAATGAGTATTTCAGCCAAATGAAGGATATCAACAATATGGATTTATATAATTTCAAAATAGGGTTAAATATACATAATAATATACATATGACTCACCAAAATCGACAGTTTAGCCGATTACGCGATAAAACGCCGATCCGATTTGCCTATAATAGGCAAAAGCAGTGTTATTCAGTTTCATTCGATTCTACATCCAATTTTACTACATATTAAGCTTTAAATATATGTTAACTAACATATTATAATATTAATTAGAAATATGGAATCCTAAACAGAAATTCCAAATCAAACATAAACCTAGTTTAGGGTTTTCATCGATTTTCAATCCAATCTTGTAATCTATCGATCTATTCACGTATATAATCATTTATATAGGTTAAATGGATAGAAATAATAAAGAAAACACCATTCTTATTCGAAATTTTGAAATGGCCAAAACCTAGGTTAGTCTCCCTTTCAATTTTTAGCTTGTTTTTCTTGAAATTTTTGGTAGAAACTAGTTTAATTCTAGGTTTTATCAAAATTTCTATTGATTTTGCTTGAAGATTTGAAGAAAAATGAAGAAGTTTGGATGGGAGGTGGTTCATCCAGCCTTTAATGTAGGAAGAAGGGAAATTTTTTGTTTTATGAAGAATTAAAAGTTATTTATATTAATTAACTTTCCGACAATTCGATTTTCCCCTCCGACACTTCTCGTATTCCTGTTTTGAACTCGGAACTTATAACTATTCATCTTTTTATGCCATTTCAATTCTGAAACAATATTTCTTATATTTCTTCAACTTACGAGTGTAATGGTGACATTAAAAATTTATAATTCTGAACCTGTTCATTAATCGAAACGTCGACTTGCTTATCTATTTATTTGGTCTATTTTTAGCGATTTATCAAATTGCATGAATATAATGTTCTAATGTCTAAATCAACTTTATTTATATTTATATGAGATATATTTAAAGTTATATGGATGAAATTTGAGGGTGTTACACTCTATCCCCTTCAATAAAATTCGTCATCGAATTTTAAATTATACGCACCTCATTATTATAATAGGGAAGAATATTTAGTTCTCATGTTTTGCTGACTATCCCAGGTACATTCATCCATTGACTGATTCTTCCATAATACTTTAACCATTGGGATCTTTTTATTACACAATTGCCTGACTTGTTGATCTATTATCTTTACTAGTGTCTCTTCATAAATCAAGTCTTCATCATCCTCAATGGCTTGCGATTCTAGGATATGTGATGAATCAGATACATATTTACGCAGCATGGAAACATGAAACATTAGATGAACATGGCTCATGTTAGGTGGGAGTGCTAACCTATGAGACACATTGTCGACATTCTCTAATATCTCAAATGGCTCGACATATCTAGGTGATAACTTTCATTTTTTGCCAAATCTCATTACACTTCTCATAGGTGAAATCTTCAAGAACACATGATCACCTATAGCAAAATCAACATCTTTTCTCTTCGAGTCTGCATAACTCTTTTGTCAACTAAAAGCTGTCTTCATCCTTTCTTAAATAATGGGAATCTTCTCTATAGTTTCTTTGATCAATTCAAGGCCTTTTAACTATTTTTTCCCTACTTCTACCTAATACACAGGAGATCTGCATTTCCTACTATACAATGCTTCATATGGTGCCATTCCAATAGTCGAATGATAGCTATTATTGTAGGAAAATTTAATCAAGGGCAAGTATTGATCCCAGTTTCCTTTAAAGTCCAGCACACACAAACAGAGCATATCTTTCAGTGTCTGAATTATATGTTATGACTACCCATTTATCTGTGGATGAAAGGTTGTGCTAAAGTATAATTGAGTACCTAGTTCCTCTTGAAACTTCTGTCAGAATCATGCAGTAAATTGTGTTCCTTTATCTAAAATAGTAGTTGAAGGTATGTCATGAAGCCTACTATCTTGTCAACATACAATTGGGCATACTGAGCAGCTGTATAGCTAGTTTTCACTTCTAGGAAGTGAGTTGTCTTAGTCAATCGATCAACTATTACCTATATAGAGTTATATCCCCATGAAGTTCTAGGTAAATCAACCACAAAGTCCATGGTTACTTGATCTCATTTCCACTCTGGCAGTTCTATCTCCTACAATAGCCCTGACGGCTTCTGATAGTCAAATTTGACCTATTGACAGGCTAAACAAATTAAGCTACATCCCTCTTCATATTAGACCACCAATAATGTTCATTTAAATCATGATACATCTCTGTTATCCCATGATGAACATTATAGAGTGCAAAATGCATTTCCTTCATAATTCGCTCCTTAAGCCCATCCACATCTGGTACACACAATCGTTTCCCATATTTCAACACTCCATTATCAACAGTAAACTCTGAAGCTTTCCCAGTTTGAACATCTTCTTTTAAATTTAATAGTCGAGAATCTCTATCTTATGCCATTTTAATTTCATCAATCAAAGTCGACTTTATATGAAATTGGGCTATCAGAGCTTGATTTCGATCATGGGTCCCTAATTCAAGTTGTATTCCAAAGTCAAGCAACTCTTTCTTCTTCCTGATTAATGGTCTCCATGCAATTGCAATATGGGCTAGGCTTCCCATCAATTTTCTGCTCAAAGCATCTGCTACTATATTAGCCTTGCCTGGATGATACAATATTTGGCAATCATAATCCTTCAATAGTTCAGCCCATCTCCATTGTCAAAAGTTTAGATCTTTTTGCCGCAGAATGTACTGTAGGCTCTTGTGATCAGTATAGATCTCACATTTTTTCCCATAAAGATAATGCCTCCAAATCTTTAAAGCAAAGATAACCACAACCATTTCTAGGTCATGTGTAAGATAATTCAACTCATGCTTCTTCAATTGGCGAGATGCATAAGCAATTACCCTCTTATCCTGCATCAAAAAGCAACCAAGTTCAACCTTTGATGCATCACAATATACTGTGAACTTGCCATTCTCTATTGGCAATGCTAGCACTAGTGCCGATATAAGACACAATTTTAAAGTCTGGAAGCTCTTCTCTCATTCTTCAGTCCAATGAAATCTTTCTTGCTTTATAGTCAATTTAGTTATTGGGGTTGTAATTCTTGAAAAATCTTTAACAAACCACCTATAATAACTGACCATACCTAAAAAACTTCATACTTTTGTTGCATTAGTAGGTCATGGCTAATTAGCTACAGCTTCCACCTTATGTGGATCTACTTTAATACCATCTTTTCCCATAACATGGCTAAGGAAACATACCTCAATAAGCTAGAATTCACACTTCGACAATTTAGCATACATCTTATGCTCTCGCAGTATTTGCAACACTATTCTCGGATGCTTTTCATGTTCTTCTTGGCTTCTATAATAGATAAGAATGTCATCTATAAATACAATGACAAACTTATCCAAATAGGACTTGAACACCCAATTCATCAAGTCCATAAAAGTAGCAGGGGCATTGGTTAACCCAAATGGCAACACCAGGAATTCGTAGTGACCATATCGGGTTTTGAAAGCAGTTTTAGATACATCTTCATTCTTAATTCTCAATTGATGATAACCCGATCTAAAGTTAATCTTGCAAAAATAACTGGCACCTTGCAACTGATCAAACAAATAATCAATCTAGGGTAATGGATATTTATTTTTGATGGTTACCTTATTCAATTGTCTGTAATCAATACACATTCGCAATGAACCATCATTTTTCTTGACAAATAACACAGGAGCACCCCATGGTGAACTACTGGGTCTGATAAACCCCTTATCAAGTAAATCTTGAAACTACGCTTTCAGTTCTTTTAATTCTATAGGAGCAATTCTATAAGGTGGGATGGAAATCGGATCTGTAACTGGATAAACTTTAATTTCAAATTCAATTTACCTCTCTAGTGGTAAACCTGACAAATCTTCAAAAACTTTTCTCACGATTGTAAATGATGTCTTATGCCCGTGAAGAACACTTCACACCCGTGAGGAATCTTCACGCCCATGAAAGGCTTATTGATGAGAATCTCTTATGTTTTTTCTATTCTAACTTATCCAAACTCAATCAACTTATACATACACATGGTTAACACCTCAAAATCAGTCATAACTCACCATGTCTCAATATATAATCATTCTAGGAGTAATCTATACTCAACATAACATTCTAGATTATCTATCATGAACATATAAACATACATATGCTAACATTCATTAAACAAACATGAACGAACACATATCTACTCTAACGTTCCAAGTACTGGGTATTTACATTTTCAATACCTTAAGAAAATTTGTCCTCAAATTTTAAGACTTACCTTACTCTTAGAATAGATAAGGATACTTGTCCTGCATGCTCTGTTCACTTTCCCAAGTGCACTCTTCTATTGCTTGATTCCTCCATAATTCCTTAACCATCGCTATATCTTTATTTCGTAGTCTCTTGATCATTCGGTCCACAATAGTGACTGGAATCTCTTTATAGGTCAAGTCTTGCTAAAGGTCTACTACTGAAACTTATAGCGCATGAGAAGGATCGGCAACGTATTTCTGAAGCATCGATACGTGGAATACCGGATGCACACTATCCATGTTAGGTGGCAAAGCTAGCTTGTATAAAACTTCTCCAATCTTGCTTAGAATCTCAAATGGTCTGATAAATCGTGGAGATAGCTTGCCTCTCTTGCCAAACTGTAGAACTCCTTTCATTAGTGAGATCTTTAAGAACACTAGATCTCCAACAAAAAATTGAAGGTCTTTTCTCTTTGGACCGGTATAACTCTTTTGGTGACTGAAAGCTGCCTTTAATCTCTCTCGGATCAGTGTAATCTTTTCTGATGTATATCTTATCAATTTAAGCCCTTCAATACACTTTTCCTCAACCTCATCCCAATACAAGGGAGATCTACATTTCCTGCCATATAAGGCATTATAAGGAGACATTTGGATCATTGAATGATAGTTATTGTTGTAGGCAAATCCTATCAACGGCAAGTGAGTATCCCAATTTCCACCAAAGTCTAGAATGCACATCCTTAGCATGTCTTATAGAGTTTGGATAGTCCTCTCTGATTTCCTATCCATCTGCAGATGAAATGCTGTGCTGAAATCAAGCTGTGTATCTAAGCACTCTTGCAATTTCTGCCAAAATCTCGAGGTGAACTGAGTACCTCTATCTAAGATGATCAAAATTGGAACTCCATGAAGCTTGACAATCTCATCAACATATATCTGTGCATACTGAGAAGCCGTATAAGTCATCTTGACTGGCAAGAAGTGAGCTGACTTGGTCAATCTATCAATAATAATGCATATCGAATCATGGCCTCTTGAAGTCATTGGCAATCCAACCACAAAATCCATAGTCACTCTCTCCCATTTCCATTCTGGCAATGACAACTGTTAAAGTAGTCCCGAAGGCTTTTGGTGCTCAAACTTAACTTGTTGACAAGTTAGAAATTTAGTTACATATTTTGCTGCATCTCTTTTCATTCCACTCATGATGTCATAGTACATCTTTGTTGCACCTGGATGTACATTGTAGCTGGAATGATAAGCTTCATTGAGAATCACATCCCTCAATCCATCCACAGCTGGAACACATAATCTATTGTCCAATCTCAGTACACCATCAACTATGGCAAAGCCTGGAAAAGCCTGGAGCTCTCTCTGTTCCCACAACCTTCTTTAGCTTTACCAACTAAGGATCCTTATCTTGCGCTTCTCTTATTTGATCAATAAGTATTGGTTTAACTAGAAAATAAGCCAAAAGCACACCCACATCTGACAGATCCAAACTAATCCCCATATCTTGTAAACTCTGCAGCTCTCTCACTAGAGATCTCCTTCTAACTTGGATATGGGCTAAACTTACAAAGATTTTCTACTCTATGTATCCACCACCACATTAGCCTTTTCTGGATGGTATACAATTTCACAATCATAATCTTTTTATAATTCTATCCATCTCCTTTGCCAAAGATTGAGATCCTTCTGCTGAAAGATATACTTCAAACTCTTATGATCTATGAAGATCGCACACTTTTGTCCATACAGGTAGTGTCTCCATATCTTCAATGTGAATACAACTGCAGCCATCTCAAGATCATGCGTAAGGTAATTCACCTTATACTTTTTCAATTGTCTAGAAGCATAGGCTATCATTCTACCATGCTGCATAAGTACACATCTAAGTCCCACTCGCAATGCATCACAGTACACTGCATATCCTCCTTCTCCTGAAGGCAAAGCCAATACAGGTGCCATGGTAAGACAAGTCTTCAACTTGTGGAAACTCCCTTTGCAAGCATCTGTCCATTGGAATTTCACTTGCTTCTGAGTAAGCTTGGTCAAAGGTGCTATGATCTTAGAAAAATGTTGTACAAACCTCCTATAATACCCTGCCAAACCCAAGAAACTTCTAACTTCGAAAATATTTATGGGTCTAGGCTAATTAAGGATCACATCCACTTTATTTGGATCAACTTTAAGTCCTTCCTTACTCACCACATGTCCAAGGAAACAAACATTATCGAGCCAAAACTCGCATTTAGAGAACTTAACAAACAACTGATGCTCCCTTAAGGTCTGTAATACAATCCAAAGATGTTCTTCATGCTCTTCCTTATTCATAGAATATATAAGAATGTCATCGATGAATACAATGACAACCTTGTCCAGAAATGGCCTGAACACCCTATTCATTAAGTCTATGAATGCGGCTAGTGCATTAGTCAATCCAAATGGCAATACTAAGAATTCACAGTGTCTATATCTGGTTCGAAAAGCCGTCTTCAGTACATCCTCATTCCAAATTCTCAACTGATGATAACCCGACCTCAAGTCTATCTTGGAGAAATGACTAGCACCCTATAATTGGTCAAACAAATCATCTATCATTGGTAAAGGATACTTATTCCTGATGGTGACCTTGTTAAGCTGTAATACCCAAAGCAACCTTGTTTTATATGCATGATTTAGTTCTCAGTTTATGGTTTGAAAGTATTGAAATGATTGGAAATAATTTTAGAGATACAGTTAGAAAACAAATGAAATACTTTTTCGGAAATCGTTGGTGTCAGAAACACTGACGAGAAAATAGCAGTCCGGGCAACAAATGAATTTTTTATTCTGACTAGGAGGTAAAGGGTCAAATAAATACATATGTAATTATGGTAAAAAGAAAGAGGTGAAAAATATTTAGGAACACTGAAAAAGTAAATAATGGTAAAATCATAAATAAATGGAACTTTGAGGTGTATAATAGAAATTAGTTTGTCTGAGTTTCAGAATGGCTCTGAAACTATTTTTATAAATAAGTATAAATAAAAATAAGCCTTTTGAATCCACACTTTGAAATCTAATTGTCAACAGAATTGTCAAAATAAATTACAGAAGAAGTTAGGGCCAAAGTATGAATACTTGATAGTTTAAGGACCAAAGTGTAATTTGTCATTATTAACTTAATATATAAGAAATGCCTTAGCATTTTTTCCATCATCTTCTTCTTCTTTCATATAGGCCGAACCACTTCCTCCATTTCTTCTCCATTTTCTAACCAAAAATTTCTTAAGAAAATCTAAAGAAAACTTAAGATTAAGCTTTGTTCTTCTATTTCCAACCAATTTGTCACTTGGAATCACAAAGAAAATCAAGAAAACTTGAAGAGAGAATTTCGGTGGGAACTCCATCTTGAGGCAATCAATTAGTTTGATTGATTTTATGGTTTATTTAGATGATTTTGAGGTTGATTAGAATGGGTTTTGTGGTTAATTGCATCAATTGATGCATTTGTTAGATTTTCCCTCATTTCAAACCCTAGGTTGAAGTTGTTTGATTTGACTTGATGATTTAGTGTTAGTTTATGTTGTTTAAGCTTAGAATATGTTAATTGGAGGCTAATGGATGAATTATTTGTGATTGATTTGTTGTAGAAAATCAAGATAGTCATACTTGTGTATTTTGCCTCATTTGAAGCATTTGGTGAAAAATCAATTTTCCTAAGTAATTTGGAGTACTAGGTGAGTTTAATATGCATCATTTATAATGTTCCAAGCATTGAAATTTGATTTGGAAACCTTATGTGGAAGTTATGTTTTGACCGAACCCAAAACCACTATTCACCCTTTGATTTTGTTTTATTTTTTCCTTTGTATTCCTTAGCATATTTGATCTTTTAAATGATGTTTATTGTTGTATATCTATTGCCTATTGTATTGCCTTGGTTGTGAGTTGATTGTTGAATAATGGGGCAATGTTGGAGTTGCACCATAACCATGCCAATTTGTCCATTTCATAATGCCCTCCATGTGTTTGATGAAATGCCTAGTTATATTGTCATTGGCCTATCAATCCTTCATCCATAGGCCTACCAATTTGAATGTCATTGTCTCTAGCGACATTGGCATACCAATTGTGCCTACCGATTACCTGTGTATAACTAATCTTTGTTCCATATCTTTGTTGTTTACCAAACCAATTACCATTGCTTATCTATTGCTTATCGCTATTCCGTTGATTAAATTGTTACTTAAAATGATTGATATTGAGATTATTGATATTGATGATGTGATTTTTGCATGGTATCTAATGATATGTTTCACACTTGTATTGACCTTAATGTGGTTTGACAGTGCTGCCACTCCGACAGGGTAGTGGGTACATACTGTCGGCAATGTGCACATTGTTTATTGAGACCCTAGTTGGGAAGGGTTATTAGTCCTAGCCATAAGACCTGACCAGTCTTATGTTTATTGATATGAGATTGAATATATGTTTACATATAGTCTACATGTGTTCTGGCCCTATATCTGTCTTACCATATCATACTATTCTTTTGGTATGATTATTGACCTACCTATCATTCTCTGATATTTATTTTGTAATATGATTATATCGATAAAATGTCATCATTGCTACTATTGTTATCATTTATTATTGATCCAAACTACTTTTATTGGCGAAGCATAGTAGATTCACTGAGTATCTTATATACTCACTCTTTTCATTGTCTACCATTTCAAGTGCAGAGTAGATAGCAGAATTCCAATTTCAGACACTCTGTGGATTTCTGCAGACTTTTGATAGCAATGTAAATATATTAAATACAGTCTTTTGATGTTTATAATCTAGCTGCTCCATGGGATATGTATGGGTTAGTTAGAATATGAATATGTTTGTATGATATTATATGATATTTAAGTATTGATATAATATGTGATGATGGATGTTACAACCAACAGCATAAAATTACAGACTGTTTGCAGAATGACATAATAAATAGTAACTAAGTAAATTGATTAATTAATTGATGGCTATAGATAATTGCATGTGATATTGAGTTTTAGGGGGTTCCGGTCGCCATTGGTATCTCTTGCATCCTAGGACCGTCGCGATCTGAAATCAAGTCGTGACGTAAGATGCCTATAGTCAATATACAATCTTATAGAGCCATCTTTCTTCTTCACATAGAGTAGTGGTGCTCCCCATAGCGAACTACTAGGTCTGATGAATCCCTTGTCAAACATATCTTGCAACTGCACTTTCAATTCTTTTAACTCAACCGATGCCTTACTGTTGGGAGGAATATAAATCGAACTCATGCCAGGTAGCAACTCGATACTGAACTCTATCTCTCTATTCAGTGGCAACCCTGGTAATTCTTCAGGAAATACGTCCGAAAACTCATTAATTATTGGAATCTGTGTTATACCCTTCACTTCCTTCCGAGTATCCCGGACATAAGCTAAATACCCTTAGCAACCCTTTCTCAACAACTTTCTTGCCCCAATGGCAGATATCATATTATATGGTACTTTGTTCCTCTCCTTTTGGAATTCAAACTCTTCACCTAAAGGTGGCTTGAAAACTATCTTCTTCCCATTACAATCTATAGTGGTATAGTGCTTGGACAACCATTCTATGTCTAAAATCATGTAAAATTCCAACACATGCAATTCAATCAAATCTACATTCAAGTTTTTACCACCTATGTTAACCACACATCAGGGATAAGAGTTCTGAACTTCAATCTCTTCCTCTAAAGGAGTAGAAACAACCAACACAGTTTCAAGCAACTCACAAGGCACATGTAATTTCTTAGCAAAACATGATGACACAAAGGAATGCGTTAACTCCTGAATCAAATGACACTCTAACATTCAAAGCTTGGATCAGAAGAATATATGTAAAAACCATATTAGATTTCTGGGTCTCATGTTGTATAAGAGCAAAAACTTTGCCTCTGCCTCTGCCCATAGGAACTGACCTTGAAGCCTGAACCACATGCTGACATGACCCTCTACCAGCCTCTAGAGTCCTGCCTAAAATGCCTCGTCCCACACCTGGCTGCTGACTAACACTCCTCTCCTTATCCATCTGAACTGTGATTTGAGAAGCCTGAGGTCTAACTCCAGAGGATCATTGTGGACCATTCTTGAGTAAATGACCTTGTTGTCCATACCTAAAGCATGCTCTTGTCATATAATAGACAAGGGCCTTTATGAAATTTACCACACATAGAACACAAAGGACTAGGAGTCCTAGATGGTGAAAAACTAGCTGAATCATGACTCATCTGAGAAGTGGGTCCAGGGGTAGTCTGACTCTGTTGTGGTCTCTCTGAAGGTCCTCTATACCCACTCTGAAGAGCTGATTGATGAGTCACTCCCATACTTTTCACCCCACTCTCTTGCTTAAAAGAACTGCCTATTTTTACTTTCCTCTTCTCTGCTCTTTCAGATCTAGCTTCCATCTCTCTATTCTCAATTACTTTAGCCTTATCCACCATTTTAGAATAAGAGTCAAACTTAAGAGTAGCTAAGAGTTTAAACTGTGGAGCCACTAATCCTCTAAGAAATCTTTGAATCCGTGCTTTTTTGCAGGCACCAAAGCAGGAGCAAATTTGCTCAATTGACTGAATATCCTGGCGTACTCTGAAACACTCATACCAGGTGTGTAAACCAATCTTTCAAACTCTATAGATTTAGCTTCTCTCTCACTCTTAGGAAGAAACTCATGCAGTACCAATTCCTTGAATCTCTCTCATGAAAGATCTTTGTTTCCCCGAAGCATACCAGAAATGCTTCTCTTTAACCAATCTTTGGCCTCAGCCTTCATCAAATAGTCAACAAACTCTATGGCTCTTCTATTGGGAATCTGTAAAATCTGTACTTTCTCTTCGATTTCTTCTAGGAAATCTATAGGATCCACCTCACCTCTATATTTTAAGGGCTTAAGCTTAAGAAATCTCTCGAATGATATCTCTTCTACTAGAGGTACAATAGGTGGTGGAATTGTTGGAGGAACGAGAATCTCTGGAGCCTGTACTAGAGGTACTTACTGTTGTCTTTGCTGAGTAATGAACTCAGCTATCATTGCATAGTTCCTTTACAACTGTTCTAATTGTTGAGCCATATTAGCTACATTTACTTATGGCATAGAAGGAACCTCATCACCTTCATTTCTACCCACAGAGCCTTCTTCAGAAGGCAAATCTCATCTAGGACGGCCTCGACCTCGTCCTCTACCACGTCGTGAAGGCATCTCAATACAAATAAGTAGAACAAACAAGATCAGACTCACCACACATACTTAACGCAAATATATACCAAAGGAAGACACAGCACAGACGAGACATGAACCCTATGCTTCGTAGTTATCTTAATCAATACCTATACTAAGGCTCATGCACATCTATCTAGCTTTCTATCTTAAGCACTATAAACCTATAGCTCTGATACCACCTTTGTCACACCCCAACTCTAGTGGTGTGACGGTCCTAGGCAAGGGTAGGTTTAAGGACACTATAAATCCGTACAACACTCATATCTTGGATCTCATATATAACAAATATCCACATTATACATAGTTATCATCATGTATATTCATTTTGATGAATCATATATTCATCGTTCATACATTTCCATACATCATCTTATGATTTCCTCTTGTTCCTTACCAATCAAAAGATACATCCCATATCAATTAGGAACAAGATCAACCAACAATGTATCAATTCAAATGTCAAAATAATATCATCCTCACTACATTTCCACTTTTGAAGTTGAGTTCCTTGAATTTTAATTTGTCTCCGGTCATGTGTCTTGAGCAGCCACTATCCATAATCTATTTTTTTTTCTTGATTACTTGCACCTACAACACAATGTATGATTTATCCTTTCTGTGGTACCCAAGTCCCTTTGGGTCCATACATGTTAGCATATTTAACGATCCTTACATCCTTATCAATTTGGATTGATCCTTTTGGAATCCATACCTTCTTGATAGAGTAAGGTCTCCTATATTTAATAGGACATCTTTATGTAACGTGACCAAAATATTTGCAATAAGTACACTTGACCATCCCTTTAGGATCTAACACTTTCTTTTCAAAGAAGGTGTTTAACTTCTTAACTTTAAGATTAGTGTTGTATCCTAATTCAGCCTTATCATAAAATGCTCTTTGTGAGTTAATGATGTTTTCAAGAGTCTTGCTCCCAAGTGTGAACTTGTTTAGAAGTTTATTAGAGTCTTTTAATTCTCTCTTGATTTTCTCATTCTCATTTAAAAGTTTTAAAAAATCATTTCGTAAATTGATGATTTGAGTTGATATTTCTTCTTCCTTCTCAATAACAATTTTATCATTAGTTTTCTCATATCCAAGACTCAATTTACATAAGTTTTTCATCAAAACTTTGTTTTCTTTAGAAATTAGCAAAAAATCTTCCATAAGTTCATCAAAAGCAATTTTTAACTCATAAAAAGTAAAAAATTCAGGGCTTACCTCAAGGAGTTCTTCATCTTCAATTGTTTCATCTTCCATAGTCATGAAACACAAGTTAACCTTTTCATCTTCTTCTTCTTCAGTTGACTCTTCATCGTTTGATATATCACTTTCACTATAAGATGCATATACTTTGTTTTTCTTCTTGAATTTCATTGAACTCTTTTCCTTCTTCTTCTTGTTTTTAAGGTTTGGACAATCGGTTTTGATGTGTTATAGTTTTATACATTCAAAGCAAATTATTTCCCCTTTGTTGTCTTATCCTTTCTTGATTCTTTCTTTGAAACTTCTCCATTCTTTCTTTGAAACTTCTCCTCTTGAATCTATTTTTGGAAAAGAATTTTCTAAATTTTCTTGTTAACATTGCAATGTCTTCATCTTCTTCACTAAAAGTGTCTTCACTATTCTCTAGTGTTGATTTTAAGGCAATTTCTTTCTCTTTCTTTATTGGCTTATTTTATTCTTCTCTTGAGGCTTCTCTATTTTGAAGCTTTAATTAGAAGGTCATAAGATTGACAACCAAGTCTTCAGAGTCAAAGAATTCGCATTCTTTGATTCTTCAATTGCATCTACCTTAGAATCGAACCTTGCCGGTAGAGACCTTAAAAGCTTGGTAATCAATTCCTTTTGAGTGAAATCTTTATGTAGTCCCTTCAAGTCATTCCCAATAGTTGTAAATCTTTTATACATTTCAACAATCTTCTCATCATTCTTCATTTTGAAATTTTCAAATTCGGTGAGAAGCATGTTAACTTTTGTATCCTTGACTTGATTAGTCCCTTTGTGAGTGACTTTAAGCACACTCTAGATATCTCTTATTGTTTCACAAGTTAATACTCTATTGAATTCTGTAGCATCAAGTGTACAGAATAATAGATCCATGGCCTTATCATTGTAAGCCATTTTTCTCCTGTCTTCACTTGTGTGTTCTGTTGAACTCTTTGGAGTGACTGAATCATCTTTCATTGGGATGAAAGGTCCATTTTTGATAGGTTCCCAAAGTTGATGTCCTTTGGATCGAATGTGGATTCTCATCCTCACCTTCCTTAGATTATAGTTTTCTCTTTTGAACAAAAGTGGTATGGTGCTGCATTGTCCTTCCTCAAATGTTGTATTGGCTACCATAGAGACATGATCGTAAGCTCTAAAAATCATTTGATTTTATATAAACTAGAGCACAAGCTTTAATACTAATTGTGAATACTAATATGGCAATACTCCTAGAGGAGGGTGAATAGGAGTTTAAAATTTTTTGAAGAAAATACACAACTAAAAAGCAATAGGTAAATTATTTTCAAATAGTAAGTGATAATAAAGGATAGAGGTTAAGAGAGTTCAACCAATTTATAGTGGTTCGGAGCCAAGTTCATTGTCTTACGTCTACTTCTCTCAATATCAACCCGGTATTGAGATTTCACTAGAATCGGGTGCACCACCCAAATCAATTATAATAGATTTTCAAGGATTTCACCCTTTACTCACTGAGTTACAACTCAAATTTTTACTCTCTATAATAGAGATGGAGATTTCTAAGTATCTCTAAACTTATAGAAAGTTATTCAAATGATATACAATGAAGTATGAATTGCTAAGACTAGCAAAAGCTAGTAAGAACTCTAAGAATAAAGAAGTAAAGTTCAAAGAGTTCAGAAAATGTGAAAAACAAAATATGAACTACAACAATTTGAATTCTCTTAAGATATGTGCTTCACTTGTTATTTGAACTTCAAAACTTCATGTATTTATAGCCTTCAATGAATAGTAATTAAATGTGACTGTTCTGGTTGCATTTAATGCAAGATTTACCTCCAAATCTTTTTTCAACTGCTATATTTAAAACAGATTAGTCGTGATGTTGACAGACAACTATCGATTCACGGGCATAATAAATACTCATGGTAATGAAGATGAATCTTCACAGGCTTGAACCAAAATTCAAAGCCTTGGAATTTTCTGCGCCAATTTTAAATTTTAAATCATCCTCAAGCATGAACAATTATCACTGGCGTGAAAGTCTTTCATGGGTGTGAAAAATTTTTCACGGTCTTGAAAAGTCTTTCTGTGTCTCTGAGCCAAATCCATTCTTAAATCCATCACAGGCGTGATAACAAGTAACGGTCATGAAACTCATTCCCGACCTTGAAGAAATGTTCACGGGCTTGAAAATCCTTTCTGAGTAAATTTTGAATTTTGACTTGATTCTTTTCACGGGTGTTAAACATATTCACGGGCGTTAAACATATTCACGGGCGTGAATCTCTGTTTTCAAACAAACACATAAAACACAAGTTAAAGAATTATTTGCAACTTAAATATATTAATTAACACTTTGTTTTGATTTAAATTACATCATCAAAATCATTATAGAGACAACAATATCATATCATAAAATGACAGAATCATTATTGATCATTTAAGCAGAGGCTACAATCCGGTGGCATGCTATTTATTCATACATTTGATCAGACTGCATGGCTAGGACCTTAACCCCCTCCTAGCTAAGATTATTAAACTACTATGCACAATATTATTAAAACTTATATTATTTCGTCAATGCTATATATATAATGCTTAATCATTACGTATAAAAAGAATAATTTAAATACTTTCAAGGTTCAATAAATGAAGCATTAAGCCAATCATGCAATTCAAATAAAAGGAATCATTTGGGATTATAAAAGGGCATGAAATTAATCATGAATCATACAATTGGTATTTTTGACCAACAATAAAATTTCATGGTAATTTCAATAATTTAATTTGAAGACAATACCAAGTAAAATAGTATGTATATTACTCACCTCTAAACGCAAAAAATCTAAAATTAATCTTCCTTTTCTATTTAGCCAAGACAAAAGAGGAAATTTTCAACTTCTTTGTCACCCTCTTTAGATGCTACACATACAATTAAATATAATTTAGTATCAATTTGATATGAATTTATATTAATTAACACTCTAATTAATCAATTTCCCCAAATTTTCAAAACTTAGGGTTTAATTCAAATTTTAATCCCAATGGCATCCTTGGCTGTCCCAGCCATATCTCCCTCTATACTTACCCAATTCCTTAAATTATTTTTTCTACTTAAACTAGACATCTCATGCTTCAACATATCTAAAATTCAGAATTTTCTGACTACTACACAAATTATGGGAGAATTTCTAATTTTGCCCTGAATTCTGTCTCTTATCCTGCATACTCTACTCGGATAACCTTTAGTATTTTATTTGTATCTCATCATATACATATCCAAATAGTACTATATTTTTATAAAATTTTATCTAAGACATAGGAGCACATTTTTCATGTTTTGAGTTTTCCATGATTTAGCCTTTAAGATTTTCAAAAACTTAAAACACAGTAGGGTTGCTCTAACCAAACCCTAACCTGAGTTAGCAACACTCAATCTTTCATAACTCATAATCCAGAAAGAATCTGAAAAACTTCCTATGCATATCTATAACTTTTATGTTTTGAGTATTTGCAAATTTCAATTCTAAGAATATGTAATTTCAGTTTCAAAATTCTATTTAGACACAGGGATTTCAAAATTCTCAAAACTTTACTCCCAATTTCACTTTCTTCTTCTAATTAGATATCTAAACTACCATTAAAATTTATTAAGGATCCGTTTGGAGAGTCTAAAATTGGAGTTAGAATTAGAATTGGAATTGGAATTCCCAATTCCAGTGTTTGACAATTATTTAGAATTAGAATTGGAATTCTAACTACAATTCCATGGAATTATAATATAACTAAAAAATCAATTCCACAATTCCATTCTCAACCCACAAGAATTATAATTTCATAATCAGCACTACAATCCTCTCTCTCACCGCCACCCCCAGCACCACCGCCACCTCTACCCCCAGCGCCACCGCCACCGCTAGTGATGGTGGTCGGCCACTTCCGACGACGATGGCTCACCTAACAATCATCATTGGCGATGATGGCTCGCTGGACCATCATCACTGGCGACGATGACTCACCGGATAGTCATCACTAGCGATCCACCACTACCCACACCGCCACTGCCGGTAGTCCACCACCACTTTCAACGTCATCGCCACTTTCATCGTCACTAATTTCTTATTTAATTTCAATTTCAATTCCAATTTTTTGTGTGAAACAAACGTTAGAATTACAATTTCAACAGAATTCTAATTCTAGAGAATTAGAATTAGAATTGAAATTGAAATTCTCAATTCCAATTCCAATTTCTTATCCCCAAACATTCCCTAAATCAAATTATAAAGATAGTTTATGATTTCACCTCTTGAATTTCTTTGAAGAAAATTTTCAAGTATCTACCAATTTTGATGAAGAAGAGAACTTTGGAGATGGAGAGGTGAAGATTGGTGAAGATGGAGAGTGGTTTGTGTTGTGTTTGATAAAATAAAATTTTGGGAGGCTTAATTATGGAGAATTTTGGCCCTAAGCTTTAGAGGGGTTAAAGAAGATGAAATTTTTATCTAATTAGATTTATTTATAATAATTTATCATCAATTAAATTTTAAGAAAAAAAAATTAAGAAAAATGGAAGAGAAATTAATTTGGTCCAAAATTAAGTCTCCATTAATTTGGAAATTTTGATGAAGAAGAGAACTTTGGAGATGGAGAGGTGAAGATTGGTGAAGATAGAGAGTGGTTTGTATTGTGTTTGATGAAGTAAAATTTTTGGAGACTTAATTATGGAGGATTTTGGCCATGAGCTTTAGAGAGGTTGAAGAAGATGAAATTTTTATCTAATTAGATTTATTTATAATATTTTATCACCAATTAAATTTCAAGAAAAAAAAAAGTAAAATGGAAGAGAAATTAATTTGGTGCAAAATTAAGTCCCTATTAATTTGGAAGAAATGAATTTGATTAATTTTGGTGGCAAGCCCACTACTTGGACGGCCACCTAAACCACACCATCATTATTTTTTTTAATTATTTTAATTATTAGTCAAAATTTTGATTCAACTTCCAAAATTTTGTAAAATTATTATTTTTTTCTTCTTATTCTTCTATCTTTTTCACTTCTTAAATTAAGCAATTAAATTTTATCAATTTCATTCAGTTTTATTTTTAATTTGTCTATTATTTATTAGATTTTAAGTGTGTGAAGAAAAATTGAGTAAAATAATGTTTTAAAATTTCTTAAAAATCAAACACCGAAAGATGTTTAAAATTAGATTTTTCTTTAAAGTCCTTTAATTGATTTAATTAATTAATATTTTTTCTAATTCCATTTAATTTTTCAATTATTTTTTAGATTGTCATACTACACAACTTAAATTATCCATAATTAATTTTAAATAATAGATTTTCTAAAATTTATTAAAAATCATCTACAGATACTCATTTCATATAACTAAACTTAAATCGTTTTAAATTTTTGGTTAGAATTATCATATCAAATAACTCCGAAAGGAAGCTGTTTGGATATGAAGTCATATGATGTGATGCTCCAGAGTCAAGAAGCCATTTGTTGGATGCTGATGGTACTTGACTAGCCATATTTGCAACTGGTTGACCAAAGAGAATAGATTTGGCCTCAAAGCAATTCCTTGCCATGTCTCTCGGATGATTGCAAAGCTGACAGACAACCTCATTTGTTTTAGGAGAAAACGTTGTCTTGGTGTTGTTGTTGGTGTAGTTGGCACAATAAGCAAAGATAGCTCGACTAGATCTCGGGTTATAAGAATTTTTCTTTGCATAATGAGCAAAGATAATGCCACATCCCACACTATAGGGCTGTGACGGTCCTAGGGCATGGGAACAATTCACACAACCAGTACCACAAAGAACCCAAGTTACATGCTTTCATTTCACTTAATCATTTTTATGACATATATATATATATATATATATATATTAAACACTTGAGTTTTACAGAAAATCGGACAGAGTCTCCTCTGAAATCTTAACATTTACCTAAGCTAGAAACAAAAGAAACACTTCTAAATCAACATCAATTTCCCAAGTCAACCTCCAATACACAACTCATATCAACTCCTGATACACAATCCATATTATCACATACTTATGTCAATTCATGTAATAACTTCACACATCACATATCATATAATGATTCCATACATGTGCCAGTATCATATAAGCTTACCGCAGCAACTGTGCCCCCTGTTACAGTATATACATTCATATGCATACATATCATAACATACAATCACATCATAGCATATAATTATATATTTACATGTCCACAAGTCATACTCATATATAGATATATACAATTAATATCATAGAGTGTTCTATACTACTCTAGGAAAAGACTATACATTTGCTCCATGGCTGGAAATACAAAAGTAGCTGGGGATGCCGGCGTCTCACTCTCTTTTCCCTGAAATGGTTCAACATAGTGGGGTGAGTATAAAATACTCAGTGGATCTATAAATATGAAATGCATTACTATTTTACAGATACACATCTGATCATTTATGATAGTATTAAGTATGATGCTAATTTATCAATATAAAGTTGAATATAGATATGATGACAATTATCAATATAAAGACAATTATAGATATAATGAGATATGACAATATGATATAATGGATCAAAATGCATAAGGTAAACAGGATTGGGTCAAATAATTGAGTAATACTGTCATTTCTATCTACATATCCATTTCCATATAAATGTCATAAGGAGGATCAATCCTTATGGCTAGAGCCATATCCCTATCTCTAGCTAGGGCAAGTAGTACCAGTGTGCACACCGTCAATGGAATTACCCACTACACCTTCGAAGTAGCCCTGTTGTGTTACCATATGCAAATGTTCCAAACTACGATGAAAATGCAACAAGTATAACTCATATAAGGTGCCAAATAGCTAATATATCCATATAATCATGTATAGAACCAATTGGGAACAACTTACAATTTTTGCCCGTCGGGCCCAGTTGCGCTGTCGCAGCGACTTACCAAATTACGGGTCCATTTCCCATTTTTCAGTGACTTTCTGCTTTCACATGTTACCAACATATATGATGCAAATTTAACATCTAAGATACAAGTATACATATATATAGGATGATTGGGCTTGATTTGAGGTCAAACCAGTTTATAGATTGACTTTTATAGCCATTTCCATGTTAGGTCATTTTATGTCGTTTTGGCAACCCCAATTTTGGCCGATTGGCGCGTTTAGTGGCAATTTAGACTATATCGGTCTAAAATCAGTCCGACATGATCAAAGGTCTAAAATCAGTCCAAACCTATGTTCTAACCAACTTTCAATCACTAATAAACATTAATCATCCAGAAATTTTAAGCATTTACCTTGAATTCCTTGTAGAACCAAACCTTAGGTCTCCCCAAACTACTCCAACTAGAGCTTTGAGACTTGGATGAAGAATGGATGAAGATAAGAGAGATTAACCTACCAAAACTTGAAGAAAAATCTTAAAAGCTACACCAATTCTCCTATGGCCGAACCAAAATGAAGAGGAAAAGGAAATTTTCTGGTTTAGTGAAATGAAGAACACGGTTTTGAGTGAAAGTAGACAACATGCAGATTTTTGGTGTTTTAAAATGAGTTAGTGGGATTTTTGGAAATAATCTAGTGGTTTGGTCTCACAATAGCAACTCTAAGTCCCTTGCATTCATCCATTTGATCTTACAGTACCCATAATCTATTCCATGGGATCTTGATTACACAAAAAGCCACTAAATCCCTCCTCCATCACTTTCTATTACAATTAGGTCCTACAAACTTCCAACTAACTCCCTTCCATTTATTTCCTTGTGCAATAAAATCCTATTATTTTTCTAACCCAATTAAACTATTTTATTTTATTTATTTATTTTATTTACCCTCAATTTATTTTCCCCAAATAATTAATTTACAATAAATTACACATGTAACACACCAATTTAAATCATATAACATAATATCAATCAATTACTCATGTAAGCACATGCAATTAAATCCTATAACACGTATAACTATCAATCACATATAAACGCACCAAGTAAACCATATATCATGTAATACAGTCAATCACATATAAACACATCAAGTAAGTCATAAATCACATAGAGCAAACAACCCAGATAAACACTCCTAACTCCAACTAGGGTTTAGGTGCTAGGGTTAGGGTTTCCAACTAGGGTTTCACCTAGGATATTACACTATGGTTATAATGGTGTTTAGGATGATGGAATCTACCTTTTTCTATCAAAAATGGAAAGAAAACTATAAGAAATGGACAAGGTGAATCATGGCCGAAACTTGTGTTCAAGAACAATGGTGTTTGCTGCAATTTTTTCTTGAGGAAGATGTTGACTATATGAAGTGGTGGGAAATATCAAATGAAATATCAAAAATATGATCCAATGGTTTAGGTTTTATGGTACTTTTGGTGAAACCTAGCCATCCAACCATCCATTTTGCTTACTTTTATGCTATTTGTTAATCCAAAGTCAACAATGGTGGCTTACACATACATTTGCCACACCAAATCCAAAACCAATGGAAAAAAATCCTATACTTTGAGCTTATGATAGAAAATTTGAAACCTATTCATCTAACCATCCATTTTTTCATCATTTCATCAAATGGTTAGATTTAATCAAGCATAAATTAATACCATAAGGTTGCACACACTCTATAACTCCATATTATAAAGGAAAAGACTAAAATACCCTTAGTGCAACCGAAGCACCTCAAGTACCTCATTGAGCAGCTTGCTGGGAACTGTTTTCAACCGGGTTTATTTCTCCAACTATTATTCAAATAAACTAAATAATACCATTTTCAAGTCCTTAAATTCTTTTCTACCTTCAAATATAGTGTTAAATCCATCAAAATCCGAAGGGGCTGTGAATTGATCATTTTGCCCCCAGTTCACCACAATTTCAAAATTTCCCGATTTTGTCCTAACAGCCTTTAAACCACTTCTATGCATAAAATCAACTCATATACCATGCATAACTATCAATTTCATGCATAAACACATAATAACAACATGTTATAAAGAAAGGAAAAATTTCCCCCTAAGTTCTCCTTTAAGGGTTAGGTTAGGTTTAGGTTAAGGTGTTACAGGTAGAATGTAATACCCTAGAAAGTTATAACTCACATGCATGAATTAGTTCTCAGTATATGGTTCATTAGTCATGAAATGTTGGAAAATAATTTTAGAGACACAATTAGAAAGCGAACTAGTTACTTTTCTGAGAATCGCCAGTGTCGGGAACACTGCCGAGAAATTAACAGTTCGGTCAACAGAAGAATTTCTGAAGTTGACATGGTGGTAAAAGATCACCATAAAATATGTGTAATTTTGGTAAAAAGAAAGAAGTGAAAATCATTTAGGAACACTAAAAAAGTAACCAATGGCAAAATGGTAAATATAAGGAACTTTAAGGTGAATAATGGAAATGGGTCCGTCGGAGTTACAAAATAACTCTAGAATTATTTTTATAAATAAGTATAAATTAAAATAAGCTTATTGACTCCCCACTTTAAATTCAAAATCTTGACAGAATTGACAGAATAAATTACGGAAGATTTTGGATCAAAGTGTAATATATGAAAGTTTGGGGATTAAGTTGTAATTTGCCAATAGGATTTTTCTATTTATTTCAACACTTAGACAAAATTTGCAACTTCTTATTCCTTCTCCTTCTTTGGCCGAACTCATCATCATCTTCTTCCCATCCATTTCTTCTTCATCTTTCACAAAAATTCTTAGAAAACTTATAGAAAACTTGAGTTCTAGCTTTTCTCTACCTATATCTTCCATCAATGTGCTTGATAGCTTAAAGGAGACTAAGGAAAGTTGGCCTAAGGATTTCGGGTTCATCATAATTTCAAGATAAGGAGTTAGTTTGTTTAAATTTATAGTTTATTTGGATGATTTGGATGATGAAATTGATGGGTTTGGTGGTTAATTGCATTAATTGGTGCTAATTGATAGAAATGTCTAATTTTACCTAGCTAATTTGAAGTTGTAAGAAAGGTTTTGATGATTTAGTGTTAGATTATATTAACTGATGTTAGAATATGTTAATTAGATGGGAATAGGTAACTAATTAGTGATTAATTTGTTGTAGAAATCATGTTGTGATCAAAGTGTTCTATTTGGTTCAATTGGAGGAATTCGGTGGAATTGAGCTTTTCAAAGCAATTTGAAGCATTAGGTGAGTCTAATATGACAATTTGATCAAAGGAATATAAAAAAGTAATAAGTAACCAATAGAAATTGGTTTGGTGAACAACAAAGGTATGGTACAAAGGTTGGTTATACAAAGGAAATTGGTAGGCCAATTGGCATGCCAATGTCACTAGCTAAGATGGCATTCAAATGGTAGGCTTATGGAAGAACAAAGTGATATGCCTACGAAATTTACAACTAGGCATTTTATCAAATACTTGGTGGGCAAGGTTGAATGGGCAATTTGGCTACGTATTGATGCAAAGTTAACAATGCCTATTCAATAAACAACAACGCCACATTGTCACCAACACAATAGGCAACAAATATACAATAGTAAACAACATTAAAAGGATCTAAATAGCTAAGGAAACATGAAGAAAACAAAGCAAAAATACAAAGGATGAATAGTGAGGTAGGGTTCGGCCAAAATTCATGTTCCATATATAGTTTCCAATTTCAATTTCAATGCAATATACATGTTAAGTGATGCATATAGAACTCACCAAAAGCTTCCAATTGCTTAGGAAAATTCAATTCCACCAATTTCCTTCAAAGGAGGCAAATATGGCAACTATGGTGTTCTTGATTTTTTACAATAAAACAATCACCAATTAAGCACCCATTAGCTTCCAATTAATATATTCTAAGTTCAAATATCATAAACTAATACTAATTCAAATAGCTAAAGCAAACAACTTCAATTTATAGCTTAAAATTGGGGATTTCTATTCAAATGCATCAATTGATGCAATCTAACTTAAAACCCATCAAATTCAACCTCTAAATCATATAAATATACTATAAAATCAAACAAAACTAATCCTTACCTCAAATGGATGGTGAACTTGAAAACTCTGTTGCCAAAATACTTGAATTCCTTTATGATATTAAGGAAGAAATAGGTTGGAAATGGTAGACAAAACTTGATTTCAATTTTCCTTAAGAAATTTTGGTTGGAAATGAAGAAGAAATAGAGGAAAATATTGAAGAAGTGGTTTGACCACTTGGTAAAGAAAGGAAGAAGATGGTAAAAATTTCTCTAAGGTATTCTTATATATTAAGCAAAAATGGCAAATTGTATTTTGGTCCTTAAACTTTCAAGTAATTATACTTTGACCTCGACTTCTTCTGTAATTTATTCTGAAAATTCTATTGAGATTTAGATTTCAAATTGGGGAATCAAAAGGCTTATTTTAATTTATACTTATTTATAAAAATAGTTTTAGAGCCATTCTGAAACTTAGACAGGCCAATTTCTACTATTCCCCTCGAAGTTTTATTTATTTATGATTTTGCCATTACTTACTTTTTCAGTGTTCCTAAATATTTTTCACCTCTTTCTTTTTACCATAATTACATATGTATTTATGTGATCTTTTAATCCCTAGTTAGAATCAGAAATTCAACTATTATTTGGACTGCTATTTTCTCGGCAGTGTTTTCGACACCGACGATTTCCGAAAAAGTAATTCATTTGCTTTCTAACTGTGTCTTTAAAATTATTTTTCCATCATTTATAAAATTATTTCTCATTATTTCAATAATTTTAAACCACATACTGAGAATTAGATCATGCATATAAAATATGATTTCCTAAGGTATTACATTCTACCCCCCTTCAAATAAATTCGTCCTCGAATTTAAATAAAATGCATACCTCATTGCTGGAACAGGAATGAATATCGGTCCTTCATCTCCTACTCACTTTCCCAAGTGCACTCCTCTTTCGATTGGTTCCTCCAACACTTTTACCATGGGAATCTCCTTGTTCCACAGTTGTCTGACTTGTCAATCAATTATCTCCACTGAAAGCTCCTCATACGATAAGTCCTCATTAAGTCTCACATTCTACATCTCCAATACATGTGACTGGTCCGATACATACTTTCGCAACATGGAAATGTGGAATATCGGATGTACATGGCTCAAATTAGGTGGAAGAGCCAATCTATAGGCCACATTACCAATCTTTTCCAAAATCTCAAATGGACCTATGAACCTTGGTGATAGCTTTCCCTTCTTTCCAAATCTCATAATAACTCTCATCGATGAGATCTTGACAAAGACATGATCACCAACTGCAAAATGTACATCCTTTCGCTTCAGATCGGCATAGCTCTTCTGCCTACTGAAAGTAGTCTTCATCCGATCTCTAATCATTTGCACTTTTTCCATTGTTTCTTTGATCAACTCTGGACCCTCTAACTATTTCTCTCCTGGTTCCACCCAACACAATGGAGATCTACACTTCCTACCATATAGTGCTTCAAATGGAGCTACACCAATAGAAGAGTGATAACTATTATTATAGGAAAATTCGATCAACGGCAGATATTGATCCCAGTTACCTTTGAAATCCATAACACAAAACCGAAGCATATCTTCCAAAGTTTGGATTGTCCTCTCCAACTGCCTATTAGTCTGTGGATGGAAAGTAGTACTGAACCATAACTGAGTACCCATAGCCTTGTGAAATTTCTGCCAAAATCGTGAAGTGAACTATGTACCTCTATCTGATATAATCATCAAAGGAACTCCATGGAGTGGCACAATCTTATCCACATACAATTGTGCATATTGAGTTGCCGAATAATTGGTCTTCACTTTCAGAAAATGAGCAGATTTCGTCAACCGGTCTACAATAACCCATATGGAGTCATAACCCCTCGTAGTCCTTGGTAAACCGACTACAAAATCCATGGTAACCTACTCTCGTTTCCACTCTGGCAACTTTATCTCCTGAAGTAACTCTGATGGCTTTTGATGCTCAAACTTAACCTACTGATAGGCTAAACATTTAAATACAAACCGAGTTACATCTCTCTTCATACTCAGCCACCAATATACATCCCTTAAATCATAGTACATCTTGGTAATCCCTAGATGTACACTGTATGAAGAATAATAAGCCTCTCTCATAATCCGATCCCATAGCCCATCAATTTCAGGTACACATATCCGTTTCCTATACTTTAGTACATCATCCTCCACTATAAACTCTGTCATCTTGCTACTCTGTACATCTCCCTTAAGCTTTAGTAGATATGGATCCCTATCTTAAGCCACTTTAATATCATCAATCAATAGTGACTTCACTCGAAATTAGGCTCTCAGAGCCTGGTTACGTTTCTGGGATCTCAAATCCAACTCTATACCCAAATAAGCTAATTCCCTCATCTCTCAAATCAAGGGTCTCTGATAACCGAGATGTGAGCTAAACTGCCCATAGACTTCCAGCTCAAAGCATCAGCTACTATATTAGCATTGCCCAGATGATAAAGGATTTCACAGTCATAATCCTTAAGCAACTTAACCCATCTGCGCTGCCGGAGGTTTAGATCCTTCTGCTGAAATATATACTGCAAATTCTTATGATCAGTATATACCTCACATTTAGACCCATATAAATAATGCCTCCAAATCTTCAATGCAAAGATTACAGCTACCATCTCTAATTCATGTGTCAGATAATTTGCTTAATGCTTCTTTAATTGCAGAGAAGCATAAGCAATCACTCTCCTGTTCTGCATGAACACACACCCCAATCCAACTCGGGAAGTATCACAATATACAGTGAACTTCTCTCCCTCTGATGGCAATGCTAACACTGGAGCACTAGTGAGGCAAGACTTCAAAGTCTAGAAACTGTTCTTGCACTCATCAATCCACAGATAACGCTCATGTTTTCGAGTTAGCTTAGTCAATGGAGCTGCAATTCTGGAAAAATCCTTCACAAATCTTCTTTAATACCTTGCCATATCCAGAATACTATAGACTTTAGAAACACTGGTAGGCTGAGGCCAATTTGCAACTGCTTCTATCTTTTGAGGATTTACCTTAATACCATCTTTATAGATCACATGTGTAACACCTTAGCCTAAACCCTTATAGGGAAATTATTTTCCTTTCTTTATGATGTGTTAATATGATATGTGAATGCATGGAATTTGTATTTATGCATGTTATATGACCTAATTTTTAGGCCTAGAGTTGGTTTGAGGTCGGTTAGGACTTAATCGGGTAAGTTTGGAATTTTTGGTAATCGGGGGACTAAA
>CANXYC011548326.1:0-13957 GCA_948193065.1 Aleurites moluccanus | reverse complement strand
GATGAAAATATTGAAGTGCAATTTGAGTTGCAATTGATAAATGGAGGATATAAGGGGATGTATGTTATATTGGGAGTGTATTTTTATATGTTTTGCGGATAGCTTAAGTTAGAGTTTCAAAGGAGACTCTGTCAGTTTTTCTACATGCAGGTTTGGTAATATGATGATTTTAAAAAAAAGTTATGACCTAAACTGTATCACAGGTTAAGTTATGAATGTAAAAGCTTAAGCATGGGTTCTTCGAGGTACTGGTGGCTTAGGCATTACCCGTACCTTAGGACCGTCATAGTCTAAAGTTAGGTTGTGACACTTCTTATCATTTACGCTATTAAATAATTCTTATATCAGTTCTTATCAGTATACGATCTATAATCCATAAACATTTGATAATACAGTACTTAGACTTTTAATATAATATACCTTAATATTTTCAATCACTTTATAGACATCATTGCATTAATCTTTTATTTTTGTACATTATCACTTTGACCATTCACTCATTTTCCATGAGCATATTCCCTAAATTTCTATAAATAATAACTTAATATTTATTTTCTTAGGTTTGAACCTCAAAAATCAGTTAAGTATACCATTATAGGGACTATTATTATGTCATTTACTTCTCATTTTACTTAATTGCTATAACTTGTATCTATTCTTTCATTACAATCATATTCTTAACTTTTTTACTATTTTATGCCTTAATAGCTTTTGATTCTCTATTATTTGGAATCATCCATCATACTTACTCATCATCATTGCACGCATTCTATCATTCATTTAAAGTTGATTTTACTTTCACTAACAATTCACTATGATATGCATTCACTATTTATTCAAGTTAATGATACATAATCTATTAGCAGTCTATTATCAATATAGTTGATATTAACATAGTCAATATCAACTTATCATATATTGATTCAATCTGTACAGTAATCTCATTTAGTCACTTTCAATTTACTATCACTTTTATCAATTCTCAATAAGCACTTCTTTCTATATTACAGTATATTTATACATACACTAAAAAAATGATAATAATAATGGATAACGCTAAACACTACACTATTAGATGACTTCAATTGACGAGACAAAAATCCTATGCTCCATGGTACACTTATTAGTTCATTTATGCCTATGAAACATTTTCTAAACCTTAGCTCTGATACCACCTCTATCACGTTCCACTTTTGGGACATGACGGTCCTAGAGTACGGGTAGACCTAAGGTCATCGGAAAATCGTAGAACCCGCTAACAATCCAATTATCAATCAATCATTCTTAACTTGTTCATTAATGCTTAAATTTCATTTATTACTTGTTAATTTTACAGAAATTTTGTCGGAGTTTTCTTTATAATTTTAATCTTATTCCCAACCCAAAACTGGGTCTTTCAAAAATTATACAGTCTACACAAAAAAATATTTTTACACTCCCAATAATTTGCAATCCTTATACCCTCAACTTCACAGTTCAACAAACATACATGACACTTCTAAATCTTTTTCAAAACATGTGAATTTTATTTTATCATTTTTAGTATCATTGTCTTTATCACTTCACTATCATTATCATTATCAATCATTAAGCATTACATATTACATTTTGAATGTCACTGAAACGTCAGTTTTTTTAAATGTTCATACATCATTATAGTACTTAATCACCTAATTACACATAGTACCTTGGAGCTCTATGAGTTGATACTTATGACCTTTAGAAAATAAAATTCTACCTGGATGTATTTGACATTCCAAGTCGGAGAAGAAATTGACTTGGAATCACCCTTTACTATCTCATTCCTATAAAAATTATAAATCATAATAGGGTGAGTATAAAATACTCAATGAGCATGTATACATCATTAAACATGAGATATAAGCATATGATAATAAAGGTTATCAATGGAAGTCGAGTATCAATAAATACAGTGAATGGATATTAGCATTTCAAATTTTCTTGTCAAAGGTTAATTAATTTGCACACCAAATGTTTTTAGGAGTTTGGAACATATAACAATCGTATCAATGTTAAACAATAGTAGATGAAAGAATGGCCATCAATGGTAAGCAATAAGAAATAAGGTATGGAATCAATGAACATGTAAACAATACTCGTATCATGTAGATAAGACAGATAAAAGGCCATGGACACGTATAATCTCATATCAATCTCATGTCAATCTCATATCATGTACATAAGGTTGATCAGGCTCTATGGTTAGGACAGTTAACCCTTCCTAGCTAGGGTAACATGTAAATTCAACGTGCATATTACCGACAGTATTTATCCACTACCCCGTTGAAGAGGTAGTATTCATTAGTAACATTACAGTACAAAGGCTTTCGATCAATATACATAGGCTTACTTGTCAATTAATGTCAATACATTTCATTAATCATGTATCAGTTTCTTTACTTAATACAAGGGTAGCTATCAACAATAAACATCATGGAATATGGCTAAACATTTAGTGTTCACACTTTTGGAAACATTTTGGTACGTGGTCAATCAAGCACAATAGGCATTTTAATATCAATAAAAATCAATGGATATGGGTGATTTCATTCTTAAGGAAAATCAAAGGATGATCAACAATAGCAAAGTGACATTTAATCAAGAAGGAAACACATTCATTGGGTCAACAAATCGAAATATGGATATGCATAATGATGTATATATTACTCGCCTCACTTAGCACTTCCTATTGCACTTTACTTATTCTGATCGTTTCCAATTCTATTTCCTTGATTCATTGCTCAAATGCTCAGATTCATTGCTCAAATGCTCATGGTCTCATCACTGTCTTTTATTCATTCTTGACTCTAAATATTCAATTAATTTCCATTTAGATACTATTTAACATAAAATTACATTACTTATACTTATATTAAAGAAATTCTTAAGAATTCCCAAATTACTAAGGTTTTTCTGCGAGAAATTCTCTACTAGCAGTCTGTGTTCCATTATCCATATCTTTTTCTACACTTATCCAATTTCTTCAATTCTTATTCCTACTTAAACTAGACATATCAAGCTCTAAAATATCCAAAATTCACCTTATTCTCATTACTATACAATTTATAGTGCTAATTTAAACTTAGCCTCATAATCAGCCCTGCTGCCTGTATTCTTCCCTGTAACTTTGACTTGGCAGATTCTGTTCTTTTGCTAATAACTCAATCTATAATAAACCAATTACTGTATTTTTTTTATTGAAAATAGACATATAATATTATAACATATCCAAATTTCAAAATATTTGGATCACTATACAATTATTAGTGAATTTCCAAAGTTAAACTACTGCCCCTGAAATCACTATCCAAATAGACTATGTTTCTATGCCTATAATTAATTTTTTGTTAATCCAATTACAAAACCATTTTTCAAAAAATTATATAACATGTAAATGAACATTTTTTATGTTTAACACTTTCTCTAATTCTGAATTTAAGGTCCTCATATTAATAGAACTCAGTAGTCTATATTATGTTTACCAGTCAATTCAGTCAGATTACACTCATGACCTAATATCTCATAAAACACAAATCCAATTAAAACACCCTTTTACAGGATTATATGTAAGACATACATGAACACTTTTTATGTTGAACACTTCTTCTAATTATGTCTCTATCATTATTTACAATAAAAACACAGTAGCATTTTTCAATAATCCTAATTCTAAGTCAGTCACAGTTTTTACCCAATAACTCTTTCCTCACTTCTAATTTTACAAATTTATTTTATATAAATCTAATTAACATATTTATCTACAACTTTCATGTTTTTTCTATCCTCAAATTCAGTCATTAAAATTTCAGAATACTGGCTACAATTTACTGCCTTAAGATAGTTTTCAGAATCCACTTAAACCCTAACTCATCTTCAATCTCTTTTGCTCAAATAACTCAAATATTTACTAAATCAAACCATAGAACTCTTAAATTAAACTAAAAATTGAAGTTTATAATATTTACCTTAAACTTGAACCATAGAATTCCTTCTCGTTTTTATTCCACCAAAACAGCTTACATAATCTTCATCTAGTTCCATTAATCTTCTTCCTTCTTCAATTTTCTATTTACTTTTGGTTGGTTTTCTTTGGCAAGGGTTAGGATAATATTTTTGGTTGCTTCCTCCATTAGTGGTTTGTCCAACTCTTCTAAAAAATAGCAGCCTACACTTCTCTTTATATATTAAAGTCAAAGAAGTAAGAAGTGTGTGGAGAAATCTAGAAAATTTGGTGATTTTTCTTCATTTAATCACATGTTCTTTGTCTTTTTCCACTAATAAGTAAAACAAACAACTTTTTTATCAAATGGATAGCCATTTGGCCGGCCACCTAGATTCTTTTCTAGAATGGATGTGTCCCATAACTTTGCTTAATTATACTTTAGCCCAAAATTTTCCTTATTTGCATTTTTGAACCCAAAACTTTCTGTAATTTATTTCATCTATTCTGTTTAGATTCGACCTCAAGTGTAGAGAGTGAAATACCTTATTTTAGGTTGTTCTATCATTTAAAAATTATTCTGGATTATTTCTGGATCTCAGACAATAAATTTTCAAAATTGCACCCAAAGTTGCCATAAATTATGATTTTGCCATTACTCTTATTTTCAGTATTCCAAAATATTTTTCAACTCTTTCTTTTCACCATAATTTCACATAAAATTAACTAACTTAATCCCCCCAAGTCTAGGTTACAAATTCTTAAATTAGCTGACTTTTATTTCCCTAGCAGTGTAATTAACACCGGCAGTTTCCGGGACAGTATTTCAAAAGTGACTCAGTTGAGGCTAAAAAATTCTTCAGTATTACACTCTACCATTCTCTGCATATTTCAATAATCAATTGAGCCTATTTATACTTCAATTAATGCTTCATCAATTACTGAAATTCAATATATCTATATATTGTCTACTGTTCTATTTCACTATCTACTGTTTTGTTTGCTGGGGTAATATAGCTAGATTAAGAGGAGGAGACTTCTTTGCATATTATGATCATATCATATTTATAGTCACCTTAGGCTAATTAGGTTTTAATCTAATGACTTAGATTAAATCAATCCATTAATGAAAAATCAAACACATTCTTTTGACTTTTGACTTATTAAGCCCATAGTCAACATAATCCAATAGGCCCTATTTAATTAAATACATATTATGCAAATAATTAAATTAGCTAATTAATTTAATCATATTAAATTATTTCAAAACACCTTAATTAAATATATGAACTTAATCCTATTAAATTCATTGTTTAATTAACTCTTTTACTTACTCTTTGAATTTCTTCAATGTGTGTGACCTAATAGGTTTCCTAACTAAATGGCAACTTAAGTCCTTAATTATTTTCTTAAATTAATTTAGGAAACTCTCAAGTGGATTTCTTATTTCCAAAATAGGAAAGTTCCATAAAAGGTTATCATTGTCCAACAAGGATTATATGAATTAAACTCTTTTAATTCATAATTAATTCTCCAATTAAACCTTTATAACCTAAGTAGATCATAAGCGGTATCTAGCCACATATCAAGACCCCAAGTAATCATAAAGTACTTATGGTAAATACGAAACCCTTACACATAACAATATTGTGATAGTAGTCCCTTTAATTACTTTTACCATGTTCGGTTTATCGTATGAACTTTGTGTTAACTCTACTAAGCTGGCTACACCACACTTAGCTCGAATAATAGTTTCTTGTCCTCGAGCCTTATTATTAAAACTAACTTCCTTATAGGCCATCTCTAAGTACAATCTACTCTTGCCAAAGATTTCCAGTAATAATCTCTTACAAGAGGCCTTAGGTATACCCAATGTTTGCCCTATAAGCAAACCTTTTAGTAAAGCACGATACAGAATCAAAGCATAGCCTCTTCACTCTAGATCACTCTTAAGTATCTCAAGTTCAAAGACATTTGCACATTGCCATATTGAGATGTATCATTAACAAGTTTTAGAATTCCATATGATACTCTCAGGCGATCACTCCAATGTACTTGCTACTCCTAGTAAGCATCCACATGTTACACTTAGACATATCCATTTCTGCATTTTTATGAGATCAGATGATTTGATCAAATCAAATAGTATACACGAGTGCTAGTCTTTACGAATCAATAATGTCCCATTTTATTGATTTTATGACTAGGGATATTTTTGGAAAAATATAATTGTACATGATAAGCATCTCACTATTATGATCACATCATAAATGCCTTCATGCTATGTTTATACCATGGACTTTATTAAGCAATTATACAATTTTATTCTAAATATAAATAAATCGCTGATTAATAAAGAAAGACTTTTATTAATATTATCTAAAATTATCATTACAATAATTGTCTTTAGAGCACCTATACTAATACTATTATCATGATTCTTCTTTGATATTATAAGCTAAGGGTTGAGGCTAAGAGAAAAGGTGAATCATTTGATTAGAAAATGCGTCCCTACTTTAAAACTTTGAATGGATACTTTGTGAAACAAGGGGAAAATTTCCCTTATTGTGGTTTGTTTGAACCTTGGTATTGCACCTTAACCTAGAAACTGACCTTAGGGTTTGAAATTTTCTTTGATGTTAGGCTTAATTTAGAAGAATACGAGCCAATTTACTTGCCGGAGAAGGATTGAGAAGAAAACATAGAAGCTACTCTTTTTTAGCAAGTTTTCATGATTAAATGCGGAGTAGAAACAAATCCTACAAAGCTGATCCATACAACTTTTTCCCCACCACAAAATTGGCATTATGAGAAGATAGTCTGCTTTAATAAAGCCGAGCTAGAGTCATCCAAGTCCGAACCCAAGTCATTTAAGTTCGAGTCATCCAAGTCAGTTGAGTAGATATTTTCCTTTCTTAGTCTTCTGCGTCTGAAAAAAGACCTTTATGGTCTTTCTTATTTTACTTTGAATGTAACCATGATGATGGAGCTTTTTTATCATAATAAAATGCTTGTCTTTTTCTCTTATTTTCCTTTGTTAGACTTTCCATTTCTTACATCCAATCAGAATGAGACATTAAAAAGAAAATGAAATAAAGAAAAAGAATAATCAATTAATTTTGGCACGAAATTCACATCATGACTCATTTTCCTAAAGATTCAAGGACTATTTGCATGAGAACCTAATAACCTAATAGAAATTGATCTAAACATTGCAAAATTCAACTTCCATCTACACCCTAACTAAGGCAACTCCTTATTCCTTAGTTTATAGCATGGAAGCATTTCTTCTACTTGAGTTGCAAATTCTATCTACCAGGGTTATGCACGAAAGTCAACTAGATGAAACATAATGGATCAGAGGATATCATGTTCAGTTGAATGCTATGGATGAGAAAAGGATGGATGCCTTGTATCAAATTTAGGGTTATCAACAGAGGCTTGCTAGACATTTCAACAAAAGGGTGACCGACAGAGGGTTAAAAGAGGGAAACTTAGTCCTGAAGGAAATTAGAGCTCTAGTTCATAATCCAAAGGGAAAATTCTGACCTAACTGAGCTGGTCCATACATACTTAAGAAGTTCTATTTGGCGGAGGTGTCATACTTATGGACTTGGATGGAAATGAATTCTCAAATTCATGAACCTAGATTAGCTTAAAAGATATTTTGTGTAATATAATGAGTTATGTAAGCAGAATTATGAGGACTTGATTCTCCTGGAAAAAAAAAAGAATTAAGATATAAAAATATAAATGGAGATACATAAGCAATCCACTTTGGGTACGATCCAAAGCAAAATAAAATCATCATTTTTTTTACGAAAGTTAACTAACTCTCACTCGCTAAGTTGAAAACCTGTAAAGGTAGCTTTAACTAACTCTCACTCGCTAAGTTGAAAACCTGTAAAGGTAGCTTAGGCAAAAATTAGAATAGCTCAGCAAGTCAAAAACTCAAAAGGGCAGCTCAAGCAAAAATTAGAGCAAAAAAAAAAAGCAAAAAGAAAAAAGAAAAAAGTCTCATTTTGACTATCCTATCTGACAAAGTCATAAATCATCATCCTATTTATCATGGATTTCTGTCTGTTTCAATCATGCAAGTCAACTCTCTATCTCATTCCAATCATTCAAATCAAATTCATGTCTCGTTCATTCCCATTAAAAAAAATTAGTGTCATAAGTCAAAATCAACTCCCATCTCGTTTTATTCAAATAATAAAGTCCAAACCAATGTCAAAAGTATCCAAGTCAAAATAAAAATCCTATCTAATCATAGGTGGACAGAAGCAAAACAGAAAAGAAAAAGTCCTAACTATAGGTACTCCCCATCCTAGGATGGATATCCCTATCATCATCTGAGTCATCATCAGCTGGTCTCTTTCTAAGCACTTTTTCGGAAGCTCTATCTGCAGTCGTCGTCTCCATCACCTTTGTCACTCCACTAGTTGGTGTCTCTATAGCATTCACAGCCCCATTGTTCGTCTCTATCTATGACTCTAGCTCCTTTATCAAGGTGGATTGCCTAATCCTCTCAATAGGCCAAATCGAGGTAATGAACCAAGCATCATATCCCTCCAACCTATCTAACAAACCATACATAGACCTCCTCTAGCCATTCATTATAGCTCGAGCCACAACAACATTAATCACGGATGTAGGGAAAATAACTTCATATGGTGGAATACCCTGTGACCAACCCATCTGCCTCAAAATCTAAGTACCCTGATAGAATATGGTCAACCCCATACCCATCAAATACACCATCCTATAGCCAAAACTCATCGTCATGAAAAAAACAATCTCATACCAAGGGTAATACCACAAAATAATGCCTGGATACAATTCCAACAGCCAAGCAGTCCACTCTCTCTGTGAGTCAAAGCGGATCAGGGTCCGGCGCATACGATACCTAGTAACCAAATAAGGTAACCTATCTAGAGGACTAACTACCTATAGATGATCCTTTAGTCAGACCTAAGACATCCCAAAATGGAAGTTAGAAACCGAAGGGATTTAAATAGAAAAGAATCAAAGATGAAAAGGTCATACCTAAAGAATGATCGGGTTCACAGACCAGGACCCCTGCACTCTATAATTAGCATCCAAACTCAGAAGGGTCTTAGCAAAAATTAGACTTGCGATAGTACACCCATGCTCCATCTGAGCCACCAGCTCTACTATCTCAATATCTCCCTAGCCAGGAGCACTGAAAAATAGACATCCAACAGTTAAACATAAAACCAATGCAAGCATCCTGAGCTTTTTCCTCATGGGATCCTTAAGGTCCTGAAACTCAGTAATCACTGCAGTGAGATCAACTCTAACTCCATAAACCATGGAACTAGCCAGATTATGTCCTAAACCAAGCAGTTTCCTAAAAGATAGGAAATGTCCAACCCTAGACTCCAGAATAGCCAAAGCAACATTCGGGTTGCTACCTAGAATAGCACTGAACTCCTCAAAGGTGGGGCACATCTCCTCCATGCTAGCTCTAAAGCGGAACATATGGTCAACAGGATCCCAAAATTTCACACAAACATCCATAAAATCCCAGTCTACTTTTACTCCTCTTAGGGTCAAAACAAAACATATATCATATCTACCTAAATTCATCCGGTCAACCTTATCCAAATTCTTAGTCCATAGGAACATATAGTGACTGAATTAGGGTTCCATTAGGAAACAATATTAAACTCAAGAAAGCAGAGAGAATTCAAAGAAAAAAAAAAAGAAAAACCAAGAATGCTTTTCGCAGAGCAAAAAGGACTATATATAGATGAAAAAACTTATTCGAAACGGACTAGGCTTTGGTGGCAGCTTCTTTTGGAGATGGTGGCAGCACCATTCCTAGCTAGCAGCATCACAACTACACAAACTATCAAAAGAAGCTGGTGGCAGCACCATTCCTAGCTAGCAGCATCACAACTACACAAACTATCCTTAGCGACAGCAACCATTCATGCTAGCTGCAACAACTCTTCAGCCTAATGGTAGCTCATATTCTTCCTGTTGGAAACTCTATTCTCTTGGGTTTTAAGCCTTAGGTGTTCTCTTAGGTTTTAAGCCGTAGGACTATCGAACAAAATTTTCTAGGCATTTTAGGACATGCATCGCATAATTTTAAACACGATCTTGCATTAAAAATGCATAAATTTTGCACAATCACATGAAAATTCAGTTGCATAAAAAATTCATTTAAAATATAGGGTGCATAGCCAGCATTGCATGCATACATCCAACATCCATAAAGCATAAACATCATATACATGACAAAAGTTCAAAAAGTTCATAAATCAAAAAGTAGAAAACATAATAAAAAATCTCAGTTCCTCCTCTTTCGACTGCAAGAGTCCTCCTGTTGACAAGCTCATCTATCAACCTCCATCTGAGTCAGTAAAGAGGTGATAGACATCTTCATCAAGCACCCCATTAGATAAGTCCATCGAATATAGTCTGCTGGAACTTGCATCGATATAATGAACAACCTAAGTAACAAAAATTACTAAAGGATCATTTCCAGAGGTAAGAAGAAGATGCATACTATAATGTTCTCAGGAAAGTCTGGGGCAAGAGGATGAATCGTATCCGAAACATGGCAAGTTCTCATCTGACTGTCACTTCCAATATAAGAAATCTCCCCAGTAATCTCTAAAAAAAGGTAGAAGGCAACCTCCTCTCTATTTCTTGTACTATAACTCGAATCTTTAGCTACTTGAGGAGCCATAGTAGATGCTCATATGCTAAAACAATTAGACAATAATTAGAGCAAACAAATAGCAAACAAAACAATCAAATAATAATCAGAGCAAGCAGACAACAAACATAATAATCATATAATAATTAGAGCAAACAGACATAGAACAGAATAATCATATAATAATCGGAGTAAGCAGACAATGAACATAATAATTAGACAATAATCAGAGTGAGTAGAGTGGCAACCAGACAAGCAAAATGGTAATTAGCCAATCAGAGTGGCAATCAGCCGAGTAGAATGGTAATTAGCCAAATAGAGTGGTAATCAAACAAGCAAAATAGTAATCAGCCGAGCAGAGTGGCAATCAGACAAGTATAGTGGCAATCAGACAAGTAGAGTGGCAATCAGACAAGCAGAGTGACAATCTGACAAGCAGAATAGTAATCAAATGAACAAAAGGGTAATCAGCTAAGCAGAGTGATAATCAAACAATCAAAGAAAATAGAGTGATAGTCAAACAGACACACTAATAGAACAGACAAGCAAACAGTCAAACAAATAGACTGACAGTTAGTCAAATAGAGAGTCATATAAGTAGAAAGTTAGATAAGCAGACAGTCTGACAAACAGACAGTCATACAAGCAAACAATTAAAATAAGTAGACAGTTAAAAAATAAATAAAAAATAAAAAAGCTCAAAGTTATCATAACAAACTGACATACAAGCAAACATAACTCACCTGGTTCACTACCATCACCTTTACCTGGAATACAGATAAACCAGATCGTTCCAAGCTTATCGGCATCAACAAGAGGTCAAACCTCTTTGAATTAGGCTAATCAGACCAAATAGGCATCAAATCGAATCTGGTTGGCACAAATAGCCTGCCGCCAGCTTGGCATGCTGCTGTTGCAAAGCTTCTTGCCTTCTGCAGCCAAACTTCAATCCGTGAATCGAAAATCAAACTCCAGTTTGATTTTCCCTCAGACATTTCCTTATAAATATAAGCCTTAACTTCATTTCAAAAGGACACCAACTCTCCTTGAGTTACAAACCAGCTAAGTCAAATTTGCCTTTGTTGGCTTTTCTTTCTCCCCCAATACTCAGCTTTCTTTATTTAAGTGGTTCACTTCTCTTTGATTTCAAACTGATTTCTCCAACTCTCTTTGAGTGGGAGGAATAGAAGACCTAGAGTAATCTCTCTTTGAGTCAATCTAGAAGCATCATTGTTCTATCAATTGGATTAATTAAATCAACTCAAAGCATGTCGTTGTGCTGACAAATCAACTCGAAGTATGTCGTAGTGCTGACAAATTAACTTGAAGCACATCGTAATGCTAACAAGTCAAATCAAAGCACGTCGTAGTGCTAATCTTACTAAATCAAAGTGGAACTCCAATCCCAGCAAACTCTAAGAAGACGTCCCCCTCAAACTAAGGTATCGTGTTCGTACCTCGAAATTAATTGGTATAAATCAATTAAAAGAACCACAAAATCAATCTTTTCTTAAAATTGAACCAAACCCCCTTTACAAGAAGGGAGAACTACATGGGTTTTGATTCCCATTCGATAGGATACACAGGCAAGCTGTCTCATAGCTTTAAATCCAAAAACGCTCCTTTTTCTTAATCCAATATCTTTTAATCTTATTTTTGGGGAATATATGGTTAACCTAGAATTTCCATTGAGGGCTAGAGTTAATATCCCCTTTTATTGGCTTTTGATGTAAATTAAAAAATTTTATCTTATGTTCTTTACTTTAATCCTATATATATGATCTTTTATATGTTACTCATGCATTGTATAATTGTTATCTTATAAATTGTTCATGAAATCTAACTTTTATAAATCAATTGTTAAATGATAAGCCAAAGTTTGAGTTATTGTAAACCGAACTTCGAGTTAAGTCTCGGTTCGAAGGTCTAGTGATTTTATCCTTATGTTATAAATTGGAGTCAAAATCGATTTTCTTTCTTTTTCCCTTAAAAATGAAAGTGGCGACTCTATCGATTTTCAAAAATTAAAGAAACAATTTGGCCAAATCTGCCTTTAGCCTGTGGGAATTTGCCCCCTTTTGATTTGAGCATCTCGGTGCTCGGGCAAGGTCTCATAAACGGTTTGATAAAAAGTTAGAGCAAAAATAAAATAAGATAGCCAAATTGAAAACTCGAAAAGGGCGGCTCGATAAAAAATAAGTTCAAATTGATTCCAAAGTCAAATGACATCATTCAAATCCATTTGTCTTTGTCAGAATCAAAGGAAGGCAGTTTATCTCGTCTAAAACCAAGAGTTCAAACACAATAACATTGTTTTACTAACTCACTCAAAGCAGTACGTAGTCAAGTCAGTCATAATAATAGTTTGTCCCTTTTTGTGTCAGTAGTTTAAAGAGAGTCGAAAAACTCTCTCTCTTTAGAGTCATCTCTTGAGTCAGCCATTCAGAGTCACACTTCTTTATGATAAAAGCTTCTTCAATATCCAAAAAAGCATTCAAGTCAATATCCATCTTGTCAGTCAACCACGTCAAACATGTCTCAAGGGGCATGTACCTTGTATCAATCATCCTATCTCTTAGCTAAAGCGGTTATATGGCTAAGCTTCCCTTATCCCTCATTTAGGGTATGACTTTTAAAGCCATCATCTTTCAAATCACCGCTTAGTCAAAAACAACTAAGTAGGTCAAATCCATTATCCGATGTAATTGATCCAAGATCATCATTCCTTAAGTCAGATGTTCAAATATCAAATCAAAGAGTCTTCCTTCATTTCAAATGGCTTTTATTCCAAGTCATTGACCAATGTATTAGTTTTGAGTGTCCAATCGACAAAGCATCACTGTAATAACCCGAACGATTATAGTGGAAAACCCAAATCGAGTAAGAATTTTTTTTAAATTCTCCAGGGAGCAATAACCAAAAATTTATCAAGAACAGTGGAAAATAAATATTAGAGTGAATTATAGAATTTAAATGAGAATTAAATTGAATAGAATGGGCAATATGAATATAGTTGAAAATGCTAGAGTATTAAAATTATAGCAAAGTAAATTGAAAATACTTAAGAGTTAATTAATATATTAATTACTAATTAATAAAGGATTACCCTAAAACTCAATAAAAGTGGCTAAATAATTATGTATATATCTATAGGTATATATCTATAATTATTTATATAATTTAAAATGATTAAATTATGATTTTCTTTTCTTTAATTCTTTTTCTTTATTTCTTTTCCTTAATTACTTTTCTCTAATTTTTCTATTGGGCCATTTGTTACATATATAGATAAATATGATAAGAAG
>CANXYC011548261.1:0-22876 GCA_948193065.1 Aleurites moluccanus | reverse complement strand
TGGGGGAGCGATTCAAGGTCAACGGCCAGCGACTTAAGCTATACCATTCGGAGGACACACTTCAGCTGGTGGAAAAATACCACTTAAAGGATGCTTGAGGACAACACTGCGGATGTCCAGCTATAAGACGGTAATGAAGCGCTTCTTGGGAGGCAACCCAAGCACAACGCACTGTAAAGTATTTTTAATTTTCACATTTAATTTTTGTTTTTGCATGTGTATGATATACATTCCTATATGTATAATTCTTGTAAAAAAAAAATTAGGTCAAAAAGACAGCTGAACATAGGTCAACCCGGTAAAAAAAATCAGTCCACCTGGTTTAAATTTCTTCCTAACCGGTTAAAATTTAAAAATTTTGAATAATTTTGGCACGCTGTTTTGGTGCTTACGCTGTGTTTATTGTAAACATTGCGGATAATGTTTAGTGTAAGTGTGGGGGAAGCAATAACTGTTGTGCTATTTTTTTTTTTTTATTTCTTTTAATTTTAGTATGTAATTTTAATTTGTCATATTTTATGCATGTTTAATTTTAAATTTCTGCATTCTTATTTAATTTTTGCAATTTCAATTTCAATTTAAATTTTTCTGCACTTTTAGTTTAGTAATTTTACTGCAATTTCTGTTTATTCCAACACTACAAAAAAAAAAAATTTAAGTGTTTCAGCACGAGTTGTTTAGAATTTATACCAAATCAAGTTATTAAAATTTTTTAAGAGTCAGATTCTTATTTATTGTTTAATCTTCTTGTCCTTAAGTTTTGGATACTTAAATTTTTTACTTTGGCGCATAAGAGGATACATATCTATTGAATTTAAGATTGATAGATTTGAATATCAAAAAGAATCTAAATATAAATCCTACAATAGCTTGAAATCTTTAAGTTATGCCTAAATACAATTTAAGTAAGGAAATTGCGCACTATAAAAAGCGGTAATGCAAATGATGCAAGTAATATTGTTGCAAAGAAAGAACAAAACTCTTGAGAAAAAAATTCCTCTCACATCATTCTTCTTAAATTAAGATTATATGGGAAGTGAAGCTATAGAGTAATTTGGATTAAGGGTGTTTGCTCCATTCCTCGATTTAAGAAAAATATAGTGAAGCAATTATGAGGAAAGAGAATGTAAAAAAAAAAAAAAATTAAAAATATAACTTTCTCTTACTACTGTTGTTTATAGTAACTTGATGACTAAAGTGAGTTAAGTTTATATGCAGAACTTTGTGATATGAAAAATCTATTAGTTGGAAGTGAATGGATATGTATAACAACTAAAGAAACCAATTTTTAAATAAGTACCCTAAATTTTTGAATAAGTGTGATTTTATCATAAATTCTGAATTTGTGTTTTTGGGAATTTTAATATGAGATTTGGTTAATTCTTGAATTTCTTGCTAAATTATTTTGTTGCTCGGGGACGAGTAAAAGTTCAAGTGTGGGGGTATTTGTTAGGTTGATATTTTATCTATTTAATTAGGGACAATATTAAATAATTCATACTTATTTTAATTCCTTTTAACCCATTTTAACCAGTTAAATTAAGTTTTAGCTGAATTTAATTACAAGGTAAGAGAATTTTAACTTTAGCAATAACTTCTCTTAATTGTTATTAATTAATTTAGAAATCTGGAATAATATTTGTATTTGGTAAATAAATTTCTAACAAGGATAAATTTCATCCCAATTCTTAGTTTTTGTGTGTAGATGAAATTTTGGCAAGAGAAATTGGCTTGGATATGATAAAAGGAGAGTTGGACCGCTATAAATCGCAGGAAAGATAAATCGGCAAATTTGGCACAGGCGACTGCAAGCACAGACTCTATAACCGGGTGACCCAGTTACCTTAAAGCAAAACCCGTTATTTGTAAAAAGATTCGGTTAGCGCTGATACAATTTATTCACACGCTAACCGATTAATCAAGACCCGATTTTTAAGTATCAAGACTCGATTTTCGAGGGAATTTGTGAGTTTTTTTTGTATTCAAATGTACCTTTTGGTTATAAATAGACGCCCTAAACTTCCAAGTTGGGGGATCAGAATTTCGGAGAACATTAGCCGTCGCCAGGATTTTCATTAAGAACAGAGGAGCTGAATTTCTGTGATTTTCTTTGGAGATTTGAGATTTGTGCAGATTTTATTTCAGGACCTGTTTTTCTTTCATTCAGTATTTATAAGGATTATTTTATTTATAACATTTCATCATTTATTTATTTATAATTCTTGTTGAGTTGATTTTGGATTGTTAAATTTAATTATTTTCCTTTCAATTTTCATTATGAGTAGCTGAACACCCTTTCAGGGTTGAGATGGATTCATTAGGTTGATTGTTAGATTTTGACGTTTGAATTAATTAGAGAAAATTACTTAGAATTAATCTATTAATTTTAAGCTTTTAAAATAGTGAGATTAACTGGCCATTGATTTTGCTAAATTAATGATTTTATGTGAAGTAGCGAGAGTAGAAGCATAAAATTGGTTCGTGAAATTAATAGACCTAGGGAACGTGTTGCTTAGAGGTAAGGACACTCATTTGTGATCCTTGTAAGGGTTGTCCATAGAACTTAATGAGTTTATATTAATGTCTTAAGATCACGAGAGTAGACTTAAGTTTAGCATAAATATTTGTAATTCCCCTTGAGTCTGGTTTAACATAATTTTGGGAAACCTGGTTATTAATCCTAAATAATTGAATCTAATTAAGGGGAACGTTAGGATTGGATAATGACCTATTGATGAAATCTTAACCCTAGTTTTTATAAATCGTATTTTCTCTTTCAAATTTATTCACTTATTTTTACTTTAATTTGTTTACGAAAATTTACCCAACTTTATTATTTTTTCAAATAATAACAATAATTAGGAGTGATTCGTTTATATTTCCTTCCTCGTGGGAATGAAACTTACTCATCATTATTACTTGCCATGCGACCTGTATACTTGCAGTATCGCAAAGTCGCAATATAATGTGATTCTGCTTCATCCGATCTAAGGTGAAACTCTGATCTGGAAGAGCACTCCGTTCGCCAACACCTCTAAGAGCTAGGGCAAAGGTATAAATTCTCAACTTACTTTCTTTAGTTTGATAGAGCATCGAAATAAAGAATCAAAATATGATAAATTAGGCATAAAATCAACCCTACTTCGCGAGAAGAAAGAACTACGTGAGTTTTTATTCCCATTCAACGGGATACGTAGGCAAACTGTATAAAAACTTCAAATCCAAAGAAGACAAAAGCCATCTCTTTTTCTTTGATTATTTGCTTTATTTTATTTGTTGAATGTATTCTTTGGGGAATGTGTGATCAACCTATAATCCATAAGGGTTAGAGTTGACATCCCCTATTTTGAGATTTTGAGGTATAATAATTTACTTTTATCGCTTTCTTTTGATTGTTTTACTTGATTGCTTATATTTCTATTGTTCATCCATTTATTTACTTGCTCATGCATCTTATATGTCATTCTTTAATTGTTCATGAAAATCTTTTTAAATGGAGGTTAAAATTAGAAGTCAAGGTCAACCGAAAATCTAGTCCCCGAATCCTCTTTGGTTCCAAAGACTAGTGCACTTTTTTTCTTTGGGATAAAATTGGAGTCAAAATGGATTTTTACTTTAATTTTTTCCAATAAAAATAACTTAAAGTGATGACTTCAAAATCAAAATCATTTTCAAATAAAAGGTGCTAAGGTCGTCTCCTCCGTAAGAAATTGTCCCAAATGAGCATTCCGATCCCATTTAAAGCGGACCCGGACAAGGTGCTAGGGCGAGATCTCACAGTTGGCGACTCCACTAGGGATAAACTTTTTCAAAAGTTAAAGAGGACTACCAATTGGTTGAAAATATTTTTTCAAAAGTGACTTTTTACTTGGCTTTTAATTTAACTTTAATTTTCATGCATCACTACATCACCAGTTACGAAATTCAACTTTTGGATAGCGAGTAGCATTCTGATCCCATTTAAAGCGGACTCGAACGAGGTGCTCAGGCGAGGCCTCACAGTTGACAACTCCACTGGGGATAAATTTTTTCAAAAGTTAAAGAGAACTAGCAATTGGTTGAAAATCTTTTTTCAAAAGTGACTTTTTACTTGGCTTTTAGTTTAACTTTAATTTTCATGCATCACTACATCACCAGTTACGAAATTCAACATTTGGATAGTGAGTAGCATTGATCCGACAACTCTCTTTGAGTATGTTGGGAGATAGCAAAAGCATCCAGCCCGCGATGAATTTTCAAATCATTTTTGAGGTGTAATGAGCAGTCGTACTGTTGGACCCACGCGAAACTCATTGTTTCACATGTTGTTAGGTATATCACTGCTCTAGTATGACGGGTACCTTTAAACCAAACCACCTAGCCTTCATGTAATGAACATTAGACCTTGGGCCCATGAACCATGATAATGTTAAGCTATAATCATGAACTAATTTTCTTCATACACATGCATACATGATTCATAAAGCATGCATTCCATTTTTAATGAGTATAGGTTGTACCTTGAATCAGTTAAGAGTCAACCCAAATGGACTCAAGGCCCATTAGGCTCAAACACCATCACCACTACTTATAGCCCAAAACCATTTGACAACATTATCTCTCCAAAGCCCAAACCCAGTTGGCACCAAGATCTCTCCAAGCCCAAAACTCATTTGGTAACATTATCTCTCCAAAGCCCAAAACCAGTTGGCATCAAGATCTCTCCAAGCCCAAAACGATTTGGCACCAAGATCTCTCTAAAGACCAAACCCAGTTGGCACCAAGATCTCTCCAAAGCCCAAACCCAGTTGACACCAAGATCCTCAAATCCAGTTGGCACCAAGATCTCTCTAAGCCCAAAACCCATTTGGCCTTTGAGCTTAAGAGTAAAGCCCAAAATCCTAAAATCCAAATAACTTTGGCCCACCTTACCTTACTTTAGGAATCAATTTCTTAGGAATTTGCAATGCATAACTTTTCCTAAAACCTAGAACAGAGTTAGGTGTTCTTCTCCCTATAAGCCTATAACAGAATTAGGTTTTCATTTTCCCTAAAAACCTAGAACAGAGTTAGGTGTCCTTTTACCTATAAGCTTAGAACAAAGTTAGGTTTTCCTTTTCCTAAAACCTAGAACAGAGTTAGGTGTCCTTTTCCCTATTATCCTAGAACAGATTTAGGTTTTCCTTTTCCTAAAAACTCAGAACAGAGTTAGGTGTCCTTTTCCCTGTAAGCCTAGAATAGAGTTATGTTTTGCTTTTTCCTTAAAACCTAGAACAAAGTTAGTTTTTTTTTCCCTATAAGCCTAGAACAGAGTTAGGTGTCATTTCCCCTAAAAACCTAGAATAGAGTTAGGTTTTTATTTCCCCTAAAAACCTAGAGCAGAGTTAGGTTTTCCTTTCCCCTAAAAACCTAGAATAGAGTTAGGTTTTATTTTCCATGCACTGATCCCTTTCCTTATCTTTAAAAGGTACCAATGGCTAACCCAACCAATATGGATGCCATGGACACACTTCTCACCACCCTCATCAAAAGGCAAGAGGAGAATTTTGAAGCCATGCTAAATTCCACCAAAGCCCTGACCACTCAACAATCCAGATTCCACAATGCACTGGCCTATGTGACCAAAGCCTTGAATTCCCAGATTGATGACATAAAGTCTATGAATCAGACCAAGCCCAAACCAACTGATCTAAGCTCTTCAAATACACCTCAAGTTAACCTGACCAACACCAATCTTTCCTTTTCCTTGAATCCTTTTCAAGGTAAGGAAGCCTTCACCCAGTCACTCATGGAAAAAAGATACAAGCAGAATAATACTTTCACTTTCATTATTTCCACCAAACAGAAGAGTTAGTCTCTGAAAAGGTCCTTCACTGATTTGGGTATGCCCTTGAGCTTCGTTTATAAGATTTCATTGACATTGGAGATATCCTTGAATTTAAATCAGAATCTAAGTCCAAGTTAGAGTCAAAGTCTGTTTCTTCTTTTTCCTCTATAGAGTCTGTAAAGGATTTCCCTGATCCTTCTTTTAATTTTGTTGTAGTTCGTGAGGACAAAAATTTTATTTGCAATGAAAGAGTTCAATTTTCCTCTTGTATTCTTGAGTCTTTTTTCCCTCTCCCTGAATACAATTTAAAAGAGGCATCAAAAGAAAAAGAAATAAAAGAACTAAATAAAGAATCAATAAATCTGGGCACAGATGATAAATTGAAATTCACATTCATTGCATCATCATCATGATAAGGCTTCTTTAGTCAAGATTGTTCAAGAATTTTTAGATTATTTTGCCTAGCAACCTGAAGACATAATGGGTATCGATCCAAGTGTAGTAGCCCATAAGATTCCGACCTTGAGAATGTGAAGCCTGTAAAATAGAAGTTACGAAGGATGAAGGTAAAATGGTCTCTTAAGACATCATCATCATGATAAGGCTTCTTTAGTCAAGATTGTTCAAGAATTTTTAGATTGTTTTGCCTAGCAACCTGAAGACATAATGGGTATCGATCCAAGTGTAGCAGCCCATAAGATTCCGACCTTGAGAATGTGAAGCCTGTAAAATAGAAGTTACGAAGGATGAAGGTAAAATGGTCTCTTAAGATAAAAAAAGAAGTTGCTAATTTATTGAATAATGGTTTCATTGAACCTATCACTTACCCTTCATGGCTAGTCAACATAGTGTTTGTGCCCAAAAAGGATGAGAAAGTAAGGATGTGCGTCGATTACAGGGATTTGAACAAAGCCTGTCCAAAAGATAACTTTCCTTTACCTCACATAGACTTATTGGTGGACTGCATGGCCCGATTTGAAGTAGTTTTCCTTGACAGATTTATATGCGGGTTATAATCAGATACAAGTCTATCCACCTAATAAGGAAAAGACAGCTTTTGTGACAGAATGGGGCACCTACTGCTACAAGGTCATGCCTTTTGGGTTGAAAAATGCTGGGACAACGTATTAGAGACTGGCCACAACCATCTTTCATGACATGATTCACAAGGATGTGGAAGTATATGTTGATGACATGGTGATAATAAAATCCAAAACTGCAGAAGGACACATAGATGCATTAAGGCATTTATTTCTTAGGTTGAGATAGTACAACTTGAAATTGAATCCGGCTAAGTATGTTTTTGGTACGTCTTCAAGTTTGTTCTTGGGCCATATGGTGAGCAAGAAGGGGATAGAAGTAGACCCAGCCAAATCAAGAGCCATTTTGGAGATACCAACTCCAAAAACTGAAAAAGAAATCAGGGGATTTCTAGGACGTTTACAGTACATCAGTCGGTTCATCTCTCAGTTGGCTGATGTTTGTGGACCCATCTTTAAATTATTGAAAAAGGGGCTTCCAAAGAGTGGAATGATGAATGTTAGCAAGTTTTTGAAAGGATCAAGTAATACCTTCTAAACCCTCATGTGCTGCAACTACCAAGACCTGGTAAACCTTTGCTGTTATATCCCTCTGTAACCAAAGAGGCCATGGGAGCGATGCTCGCTCAAAATGATGTAGATTCGCATAAAGAAAATGTCATCTATTATTTGAGTAAGCGCATGCTTGCTCACGAACTAAAGTACAATCAAATTGAGCAGTTATGCCTCTCTTTGGTTTGGGCATGCCACAAGCTACAACATTATTTGGATTCATATACCACACATGTTCTTGCTGACAAGAGCCCTTTGAAATTCCTTATGGAAAGGTCGGTTCTTGACAGCAAAATGGCCTAATGGTTGGCAGTTCTAGCAACTTTTGATCTTAAGTATGTTCCAATAAAAGCTATCAAAGGAAGTGTGATAGCTGACCAACTAGCTGCTGCCCCAATAGATGATGAACCATTTGAACCTGAATTCCCCGATGAAGACATCATGGAATTAAAACCTGAAGTTTGGAAGTTGTACTTCGATGGAGTAGCTAATAACAAGGGTTATGGCATGGGGATAGTACTTGTCACACCAAATGGGTATCATTTACCTATGACCATTAAATTATCCATTGAAGTAACAAACAACGAGGCAGAATATGAAGCTTGCATATGTGATTTAGAAGTTGCCACCAACATGAGGATTGAATACCTAGAGGTCTACGAGAACTCTAATTTGATTGTGTCACAAGCTTTGGGTAAATGGAAGATAAAAGAAGAGCGTCTAGTTCCTTACTATTAACGCATGACTGATCTAGCATAAAATTTTCATGAATTGTCTTTCCACTATCTATCTCGAGCCAAGAAACAGTTTGCCGATGCTTTGGCAACACTGGCCTCCAAGATAGACATGATAGGTAATGACATTGTACATCCCGTGGTCATTGAAGTGCGAAGGCAACAGGATATGTTACGACATGCATGCAAATTCAACTGGAGGACCCTCAGACAATTGGCTAGTAATTTCATACCAAATGGTGATGTGTTGTATAGCAGAGCTTGGGATAATATCCACCTCAGGTGCATAACAGAGGAAGAAGCTCAGCAGATCATGGAATGGGTATATGGCGGTGAAGAAGGTCCGCACATAAATGGTTTTGCATTGGCCAGGAAAATCACGAACTTGGGATTTTTTTGGCTTTCAATGAATGACGATTGTGCTAAGTATGTTCAAAAATGCCAAAAGTACCAGATATTTGCGAAGCTTCAAAAGCGACCTTCTATTCCGTTGCACCTGACTACAACACCCTGGTCTTTTGCTATGTGGGGCATTTATGTCATTAGACGTATCAGTCCTAAATCCTCAAATGGTCATGAGTACATTCTGGCGGTGATAAATTACTTCATGAAGTGGGTAGAAACAGCCTCTTATCCAGTGTTGAATTCTAAAAAGGTAGCACACCTTATCCAAACTAACATCATTTGTCGATTTGGATTGCCTTTTGAGATCATCACCGACAATGGGTCTCATTTTTAAAAGGAAGTAATAAGTCTGCTTGAAAAAGAAACGATTCAGTATCATCGGTCTTCTCCTTATCGTCCTCAAACCAATGGGGCAGTTGAATCAACAAATAAAACAATCAAGATCATTCTGCAAAAGATGATCACCAATCATAGAAATTGGCATGAATGTTTGCATTATGGGGGTATTAGACCTCCTTCGAACTCCAACGGGGCAACTCCGTATTCGTTGGTGTATGGGATGGAAGCGGTCCTTTCGATTGAAGTACATATGTAATCTGCAAGGGTCATGCAAGAGAATCAGCTTAGTGAGGCAGAGTGGATCAAGGGATATCATGATCAGTTGAATGCCATTGATGAAAAGAGGGTGGATGCACTTTACCGAATTCAAGGATATCAGCAAAGACTAGCCCGATATTTCAATAAAAGGATAGTTGACAGAGGACTGGAAGAAGGCAACTTAGTGCTTAAGAAAATCAGAGCTGTTGTGCATTATCCAAGAGGGAAGTTCAGGCCAAACTGGGTCGATCCATATGTGCTTAAGAAGATCTTGTTCAGTGGAGGTGTCATACTCATGGATCTGGATGGGAATGAATTTTCAAACTCTTGTAATCTTGATTAATTAAAAAGATATTTTGTGTGATTCTTGTTTCATGATGCATTGTTTGAACAGAACTACGAGTGCCTAATTCTCCTAAAAGAAATATTGATTGATGAGTAAAAATACAAATGGAGATACGTAGGTAGCCCATTTTGGATACGGTATAAAGTATAATAAAATTATCATTTTCTGTGCCTAGATGAATTGGTTCATGCTCGCTAAGTTGAAAACCTGAATAAGGCGACTTAGGCAAAAATTAGAGTGGCTCGAAGAGTTGAAAACCCGAAAGGACGGCTTAGGCAAAAATTAGAGCAATAAAAAATAAAATATATAAAAAATAAAATAAAATAAAATAAAAAATACCTTATTTTAAATTGGAATTCATCAATTATTTTTCAGTCCTTTTTCGTCAAAGTAATATGTCCCGTCTCGTCTGTTATAGTCAAAATAATAAAAATTCTATCTCATTTTATTCAATTTCAACAAATTCAAATGAATGAAATTCATAAAGGTTCTAAAAGAGGGAATACAAAAAAATAAAATAAAATAAAAAAGACGTCCTAGTCTAAGCTCGTCTTCTCCTAGGATGAACATCCTCTGAGTCGTCAAAGTCCCCATCTTCAGTCATGAATGTTTCTGGTTCAACCTTCACCTCCACCTCATCTTTGGTTGTAGCAGCTTCTTCTGGTTTTGTCATCGTGTCTGTCTCAATATCCCTAGTCTCAGTGTCAGCCTTTAATTCTATAATTAAGACAACCCGTCTAATCTTCTCAATGGGCCAAACCTTTGTGATGAACCAGGAGTTATAATCTTCCAGCTTGCCTGACAATCCAGCAGGACGTACAAAGCGCATCGACTGCCTCCAGCCATTCATTACAGCCTGGGATACAAAACCGATAATTAGAGATGTGGGAAAAACAGCTCCGTCTGGTGGAGTGCCGTGTGGCTGACCCATCTACCTTAAGATTCTAGTTCCTTGGTAGAATGAGGTCATGGAAATCCCCAGCAAATATACCATCTTGTATCCATAACTCATTGTAATGAATGAGCCAATCCCATACCAGGAGCAATACCAAAGCAGCTCTTTAGAATCCAGCTCCAAAATCCAAGCAGTTCACTCCTTTTCTAATTCAAAGCGAATCAGAGTTCTCCGCATGCAGTACCGTGCAGCCGAATGTGACATTCTGTCTGGGGGAGCCACCATTTGTAGGTGATCCTTGAGCCAAACTTGAAAAGAAGCAAAAGGGGTTAAAAAAAAAAAGGAATCTAAGGAAAAAGGAGAATGGAAATACAATATATTTTTACCTGTAAAATGACAGGGCTAATAGACCAAGGCCCTTCGACTCTATAATTTCCATCCAAGCTCTATAGAGTTTCTGCTAAAATCAGGCCTGCAATGATACAACCTCGCTCCATCTGAGCAATTAACTCCACAACCCGAATGTCTCCCCAACCAGGTAAGTCAAAGAAGAGGCATCCGGCGGTCAAGCACAGAACCAAAGCGGTCATTCTGTGTTTTTCTCTAATCTTATCCCCCGAGTCTTCCAGTTTAGCCCTTTACCTGAAACGCAAGCTTGAAACGAGAATTTGAAAAGTAAATAGAGGTATAAAATGGTAAATTACTTGATTTGGTGAAGAAGATAAAGAGATGTACAAAGTATTTATAAAAAAATGTGAATTCTTCGGTGTCGATAAGCCCCAAATTTATCATGAAAGGCTAAGATTGCAATTTTGCCTCTTGCATACCCTCAACAATCTCTTCCAAGTAACCTTTTACTCTTCATTTTTCTTTCAACCTCTTCCTCCTCTAGCGACACTGCATCTCGTTTCCTGTTAGTATTGAATTTCTAATAGTGGGTGTTGTTTTGGTGGTGAATGGGCTTTTCTAACTGTGAGTTTTTATTTTTTTATTTATCTTAAATTGCCATTTTATTTTTTTACTTTCAGTTGGTTTTAGTGATTTTTGATGGAGAATGGGAGTGAGTAGCAGTAGTAGTGGTGGTGGTGTGGTTGTGTTGGTGTGATGGTGGTGGTAGTGATTATATTGAGATGATAATTTTGGTATAGTTAAAAGTGATGACATTTAAATGAAAATTAGAATAAAAATGAAGGGTAATATTGATTTTTTTATATTGATTTAACAAATTTTTAACAGAAGGATCTCAAATTTTAACGGAATCAAAATGCAGTGACTTTTTAGTATAATTTTGAAAATACAACACACGGGTCTTATAGTAATTAACCCTATTTCACTTATAAATTATAGAATTATTAATTAATTTTTAAAAATCAAACATCTATATAATATATAAAGCTGGATGTATGAGTTAGGATGGTTATGAGTCAGGTTTGAATCGAATTTTATAAAACTCGAACCCGATCCCTTTATAATTAGAAAAATCTTCTTTGTTACTCATCTCACTTTGGATTGGGCAACGGATCGGATTAGATATATCCATTTTTATTTTTTATTTTTTAAAATATATATATATTTTTTAAATATTCATATAATATAATTTATATTTTATATAAAAATAACTATAAATAAAAAATATAAAAATAAAATAAAAATAAAATATTAAAAATAAAAATATATATAATATATATAATTGGGTCGGGTATTATATTATCTAAATTTGCATGGATAAAAAAAATTTTATCCAGTTCCATTACTAAATAGAGCGGATATTATTCGCCCCACTTGAATTGGGTCGGATCAGGTATTCATGAGTCGAGCCAAAATTGCATCTCTATGCCTGATGAACAGTTACTTTAAATTGATTTTGCTTATAGCAAATTACTTATTTAGCTTTCGCTTCCCAGAAACCCATTGTTAAAATGACATCGCATTACAAGTCTTTTTATATAATTTTGCGATTTTCCAAACGCACCATTTACTAAACGGTTTCTTTTGCTATTTGACCTTTTTATTTTGCTAGAACGACATCATTTTTTTAGAGTGAATTTCACCGTTCACTTTTATAGGTAACTGTTAAAAATAAAGAAAAATATATCAGGAGAGAGAAATTTTATATATTTGCTAACATCTTCGAATCTAAATCTAGATTTTCTTGCTCTCTTTCAATTTTTACTTTTTTCTGTAATTCTCGACTTTGCCTTTGTTTTTTGGATTGTTATCTTCTTCTCTGGATTGTGGCCTTCATTTCTTACTCATTGTCACGCTTCTTCCTCGCCGCAAAGGGCAATACCTCTCTTCATCTTCTTATTCCTTTTTTTTTTTTTTTTTTTTTTTTTTCTTTTTGTGATTTTTTTTCCTTGAGAGACAGGTAAAATTCCAATTTTTTTTTCAAACAGTAAAATTTCAACATTTGTAAATCATAAATCCAAATTTATTACCGACAAATAATCAGAAAGCATGCATATCAAAGTGAGCAATTTGTAATACTTTACATAATTACATTGTAGTTCTACTCAGAAGTGAAGACCATGATAATAATAATCCTTGCTACCATAAATAAACATATGTAATGACAGTTATTGTGAATGTTCAAAGAAATAACTAAATTATTACTATTTTGAATAAAAAAAGAATTATTTGAGTTATGACGAGAGGGAGATGAATATTGAGCCATTTGGCAATTATATGGAATAAGAAGCACAAATGCGGATAAAATCAAGATATTCATTTTTTTTTTAATTTTTAAATTTTTTTATTAATTAAAATATATGAATGGATTCATAAATTCAATTTCCTAAAATAAGGTAATATCCGTTTGATTAATTATAAGGACAAATCTTTAATTAATCTAAAATTTAAGTCTAAGGTAGAAATTAGACCAATTTTTTTTAACCTAAATTAAGCTTTTAATCAAAATTTAGAACTTGAATTGATATTTTCACGTGCAAAATCAGTACTGCTATTTCAGAGTAGAGGGTATGCCTGCAATAAATTAATTGAAATTGTCTTCAAGTTTTTATTGGGTCTATCTTGGGAGCATAAAAAATGGCGCGATATTTATTTTAAAATTTATTTTGATAATTGAATTGTCTTTCTATTCTAAGATTTCTTGTTGTAGCAAAAGGCATATAATTCATGATAATAATTTTTAATTTATCACGATATTTAATAAAATAATGATATTATGACAATAAAAAAAATAATCATCATAATTTTTTTTACTTTCATAACAACTTTGAAAAAAATGTAACAAATAATTAAAATAACAAATTGCAAATATCATTTTCTATCACAATTATTTATTTTTGTCATCTAGAATTTTGAAAAAATATTTTTTTGGTTAAAAAAAATTTTTCTTGTCACAAATTAACTAAATGTAATTTGAAATTAATTTTATGTTAAATGATGTAAAATTAAGTTGTAACTTAATTTTATAATAATTATTATTTTTTATTATTAAAAATATTATCACAAACATTTTAATTATTTATAACAATTATTTTGTTATCATTAAAATTATTGTCAAAAAAAATAGATATTACGTGGCAAGAATTTTTAATTTATCATGAAAATTAATAGTGTAATGTTATCATGATAATAGAAAATAATTATAATAAAAATGAAAATTGATAATTATTATTTTTTATATTTACTTTTATTGCTTAAAATTTTTTAAATGACAATTTTTTGATTGTCAGAAATTTTTTTTTTGTCAATGACAGTGCTTTATTTGTGACAAAAATTTTAAATTGTCATAAGATTTAAGTTATTAGTTATATTAATGACAATAAAAAAAAATTTGTAATAAAATTTAAAAGTTTCGAGACAATTTAATATAAATTGTTACGAATTATAATTTTTAAATTTGGATACTATATTTATTATAACAACTATTTTATAATTGTCACTAAAATATTTTTTTCTGACAAATATAATTGCCATATAAAATTATTTAGAATAAATGATAAATTTAAATTTGTCATTTTAATTATTTATCATACTTATTACTTGTCGTTAATTAATCTTTTTTATTTGAAATAAACGATTATAGAATAAATAGTAATAATTCATTAAATAAAAAAGGATACCACAATTTTGAATGTTATTTTTCATAGCAGGAATGGGGTAAGACGCAAAATAAATTACTAAAATTTAGCTATTTTTTCATATTAGTCATTAAAAAAAATTATTTCAGATCAGTCAATAACCTTTATAAAGATTTTATTTTGATGGTTATTCGCCAGAATCTTACACCGAGAAGTTAACATGATAAACCACGTCAGTGTCAGAGTCTGATTTCATACCACGTATGTGCCATGTAGATGCCACGCCATTCGTATTAATGAGTCAGCATGCCACGTAAACTTATAATACTTGAAGTCACTAAATTTTAGTAGATTTTTCATTTTGATCATTAGAGAAAAATTTATTTTCAGATTAATTACTAAAGTTTCACTCATCGAATTTTGAAGTTAAAAAAACTGAGGTGGTATTTCATGTAATCGCCTAAAAATGAGTAAGTGTCATGGCGATACTACGCGAATGCCACATAAATTTTAATATCATATAAATTTGTATAGTTTAAATATCATATAAATTTGCATAGTTTAACTTATAAAATAAAAATAAAATAATTAATTTTATATTTATGCAATATATTAAATAATTTTTTATAGTTACTAAAATATAACTAAAAGTCACTAAATAAATATAAAAAGTAGAAAAAAAAAAACTATTCCTTTTCTTCTTCTCCTCATTTCACTTCCTATACTTATTTATGAACAAATACACAAACCCAAATTGTTATAAAAATACATCTACTTCACTTTCTTTTTTCTCTCCTTACTTCATCTTCTCTTTCCAAAGTTTAATTAATATATTACTCACAAGCTTTAACTCACCGTTGGTATTATCCCATCATTGAACACTGTTGTTGGTTTACTTGACTTATTTTTTATCAAGTCATGGATTGGATTATTATCTAGATGAGGCTTTAGATTGATACTTTCACCAAACGGGAAAACACTATATTCAAAAGAAGTGAGAATTTTGATTTATGTGTATTAATGAATTTTGAGTTAAGGATTAGAGTATTAATGAAAATATATCTGTTAAATTATCAATTTGTTTATATTTTAATGATTATCAAAAATTGTTTAATATATTGCATAAATATTAAATTAGTTATTTAATTTTTTATTTTATAAGTTAAATTATATTTATGACATAATATTGCTTAAATGAGATTTGTGATTATGTGGCATCCGTATGACATCAACGTGACAGTTTTCTCATCCTTAGGCGATGACATAATATGTCGCATTAATTTTTCGGTCTCAAAATCCAGCGAATAACTTATAAATGGAAAAATTAAAGCTTTAGTGATTGATTTAAAAATAAATTTTTTTTAGTGATCAAAATGAACAACTCACTAAAGTTTATTAACTTCAAGTGTAATAGGTTTACGTGACTTGCTGACTCATCAACACTAATAACATGGCATGAGATTGGACTCTAGCACTGACTTGATGTACCATATCAGCTTCTCGGTATAAGATTCCAACGAGTGACAATTGAAAAAAAATTTATACAAAAGTTAGTGACTGATTTAAAATGATTTTTTTTAGTGACCAAAATGAAAAAATAACTAAAATTTAATGATTTATTTTGCTTTTTATATGCAGGAATGTATTTAACCTAGTAATTTCCTCCATTCTCATATTGATTTGGGTATTGTTTGTTGTGGTAGCTGAAACTATATTTGTTCTTACTTATATATTCATCATCTAAATGACCGATTCATTCAATAGATAAACTAATGTAATATATACAAAAGTAATAAAACAGATAATAAGGTATTAGAATGAGGGTTTGGTTCAGTATATTTGGATCACCTTTAAAGTTGTAAAAATAATAAAATAAAAAGATAATAAACAAACAAATAAAATTATGAAGTGCTGCTTTTTCTATTTGTTTAATGTCAGTATTTTTAATGTAGGCAGAAATGTGTTAGAATATAAAATATCTCCCATTGATTGATTACAAAATTAAATATCAAATAGAGATGTTTATTATATTAATTTGATTCAAATTTTTATCATTAAAATGATCTAACGAAAAATATTACAAAATAATACATTCTCTCTTAATTGTCCCTCTAATAAAATTTCTTCAAAAACACATTCCTTTATTTTATTATTTTTGTAAACTTGATCAAATTTGCATTATCATGTGAATGAAAAAGATCAGTTATGTAGATGACCAAATGGGCAATTTCTAATGCTTTACATAATTACATTGTAGTTCTAGACAGAAGTGAAGACCAGGATAATAATTGTCCATGCATACCATAAATAGACATATGTAACGACAGTTATTTTGAATGTTCAAAGAAAAACACAAGTATAGATGTTTTGGATGTGGAATGGACTTGACTGAAAACTGTGTGGATGATATATATGTTAATATGATTTCTTTGATAGTCTATGATCTATGATTTTGTTTCACAAGGTTCTCACCTGATGTTATTGCAACCGAACAAAGGGAATTAGAATAAATTTTAATAGAGTCATTGTTAAAGTAGGATTAAACATTATAATCTTAAACGTTAAAATTAGATTTGTGTAGATCATTTTATAATTTGCCTTTTAGTTTAGATTGATGATCTACACAAATCTAATCCTTCATCTATTTTCAGAATCAAGTTTTCAAAGATCAGGTTGAGTGATTAAAAGGAAAAGTAAATATCTGAAAAAGAAGAACTCTATTAAAGACAGGTTGAGTGTCTTTGAGACACTGAAAAGGAATCACGTTCTGCTGAGGCATATGTGCATTGATATGTATATATATACAAGTGTTTTTATGAACATGATTACTTTTTTTTTTCTCTTTTATTTGAAGTAACTAATATCAACATGCTGTACCATAGGTGAATTACTGAATCTAAATTTAGTTGGGAAGTTGAATATTTGCAGGGGACTCTACTTAGTTTCCTTCTTTTTCTTTGAGCAAATGACTTCTATGACTGTTGTACCTACTTCTGGATTACGAAAACCAAGTGTGAATACAGCTGGTGTTGATAAATTGCCTGATGAGATGAATGGCAAGAAAATTATGGATGACAAGGTAAGTAATGTTTCTTACCCTTCTCCTCATTATCTTAATCTTGAATTCATCATCACCTACCATTTTTTTTTTTTACTTTTTGGTTTGATTTCAATACTATTTATATGAAAGATGTTGATTATTTCGCAGGAAAAGGAAGCAACTGTTGTTGATGGTAATGGAACAGAGACAAGTCCTATAATTGTGGTGGCAAAAATGGGCAGCCAAAACAGGTTATTCTTTTTGAGTATTATGCTCTTTATTATGTACACTTTGTGGTTGCTTTGAGTTTTTGTTGATACAATTTGTCCTTCGATGGCTGTAGACGATTAGCTATATGGCTGAGCTTTTTGTTGGACATTGATCTTTTGGATTAGTATTACAGGTGGCTTATGCTAATATGATTTTTTGAAGTTAACATTCTGATCAGAAACTCAATATTTTTATTATTATTATTTTTATTATTATTATGATCAAAAGCTTACATTTTTTGAGGACAAAAAAATGACAACAGCAAAACTTCCGTTTTTCTTTATTAGAAAAATAAATAGCAAACAGAGTACTAATTAAGAGAAACATTACATACATACTACCGATAGCGATATGTATATATAAAAGTCCAATGCAAGTGTATATATACAATCAAGTTCCAGCAAGTTTGTTCTTGATAGAAGAGAGCTGAGCAGCAGCATCACCAATACTCATTCGTTCTTGTGGCGACTCAACAGAACAAGAGATTCCAATTTCGAATATTGAAATAAAGCATTCAATGTTTTTGTTGTTTCTCACGTTCCTAAAATTATGGGTATGATTTGAGGTTGCATCTGTATTGAGTTGTGTTTGAAGAAGATAGGGATCTGTAATGTCTACCACTTCTTCAGGCAAAGCCCTCTTAACAAAATTGTGAAGATTCAGACCTTTGAATATGTCATCAGTGGGCCTTTTCCCTGTGAATAACTCCAACAATAGTATTCCAAAGCTAAATACATCGCCAAATGTTGATACTTTGCTTCCCATGGCATACTCTAGAATACATGCATATGCCATTAAAAAAATAAAAAAAAATCAGATGATAAACTATGACAATGGAATGGTGAAATGTATATAGTTATATATAATTACCTGGAGCACAATAGCCGATGGTTCCTCTTATTCCAATAGAAATGGATTGGCTTGCAGAATATTCAGGCATCCCATCAGAAAGGAACTTCGCTAATCCAAAATCACTAACATGTCCAGTCATATCTTCATCAAGGAGGACATTGCTTGGTTTTAAATCGCAATGAACAATTGGTGTTCCAGAATGATGATGCAAATATTCTAGTGCACGAGCAGCATCAATGACAATATTTAGTCTTTGGAGAATATTCAATGTTCTTGGCACTTCATCTAATCCATGAGTTGGATGCAACCAATCTTCTAAGCTTCCATTAACCATGAACTCATAAACCAAAGCTTTGAAATCATTGCCACGATAATCAACTCCTGAACAAGCTGTGAGTACTTTGACGAGATTTCGATGTTTGATATTTCGTAAGGCCTCACATTCAGTTATAAAACTCTTTGAAGCTCCTTGTCTCATAAGGTTAAGAACCTTCACTGCAATTACAGTTCCTTCTTGATCAAGAATTCCCTTATACACAGATCCAAAACTACCTGTGCCAATCAAATTATCTAAAGAGAATTCATTTGTGGCTTTAAGGAGATTTTGATAAGATAACTTTAACAGTGAATTCCCAAAAGATATTGACTTAGGTTCGCCTTCTTTCTTTCTTGAATGATAAAGAAATAAACATACAAACACAAGTCCAACACTGAGTGCAGAAACCATTGAGATTATTATCTTTAATTTTACAGTCAATCCCTTCTTTGACTTTTCAAGCTTGCATGGAGGTAGCCTGAAATTAGGGATGCCACCACAAAGATTTTCATTTCCCACTATGGATGTTGAAGTTGCGTTCTTGAAAACTCCTTCTACAGGCACAATGCCTTCAAATTTGTTATAAGATAGATCCACCAACTCTAGGAAATGAAAGTCTTTTATGTATTCTGGAATCTTGCCTGATAGCATGTTGTGAGAAAGATTCAATTCTTGAAGGCCTCTTAGTGAACTCAAAGATGAAGGAATGGTTTCTTGGAAAAAGTTGGAACCCATATACAGAAATTGAAGACTTGTACAACTGCTAAGACCACTTGGAATCACTCCTGACAACAAGTTCTCAGAAAGGCTTAGGTGTTCTATACTTTTCAAATTTCCTACTTCACTAAGAATGGAGCCTGACAAGTGATGTCGAGACAAGTCAAGAAATGATAAGGAGGAAAGTTCAAAAATTTGAGGTGGTATTGGACCAGTAAGATTGTTATTGGAAAGATTTAATTCTCGCAAAGTTTTGCAATTCCCAAGTGTCCAAGGAATGTTGCCTTCAAGAATATTATTAGACAAGTCAGTGCGAATTAAATAAGTCATATTTCCTATAGAGGATGGAATAGATCCAAAGAAGTCATTATTATTAAGAAACAACCATCTAAGATTTTTTAAGTTTTCCAATCCTAGAAGGAATACTACCTGAGAGTTTATTTTCTGTTGCCATCAGAACTTCCAAAGCAGCACAATCACTTGCTCTATTTGGAATGTTTCCAGATATTTGATTGTAAGCAATGTACATGTTCTTGAGCTTCTTTGAAAAGTTACAGAATTGTTCAGGCAGCTTTCCTCCGAAGTTGTTTACATCTATCGCAAATGTTACTAAATTGGTAGCATTAGTGATGGTGGAAAAGAACTCCAAATCATCTGCTTTTCCATTTCCTAAATGGTTTTCAGCAATGATAAATATCGATAGCTTATGTAACTTGTCAAGAGAAGGCACTCTTCCAGTAAAATAATTCCCACCTAATTGAAGCTCTTCTAGACTTGAGGCGTTAGAAAATGAAGTTGGAATGGATCATGTAAGTTGGTTAATAATGATGGAAAAGAATCTGATTTTTGGAAAAGAGAAGCCTATATCCAAAGGAAGTTCACCTTCTAATTGGTTTTGGGCCATATCTATACCATAGATTGAAGAAAGATTTAAGATTGAGAGAGGAATAGTACCTGAAAACCAATTCTGAAACAATTGTAAAATCTTTAGATTTACCAATTGGCCTAAAGTATTGGGAAGAATGCCATCCAAGTTATTATCGTCTACATAAAGATTTTGAAGAGAAGATAGGTTCCCCAAAGATGATGGCAGAGTACCTGTTAAATTGTTAATACCTATTCGAATGTCTTCGAGCTTTTGTAATGAGCCAAGCCATACAGGAATTTCCCCTAACAACTTGTTTGAATCTAAATAAATGTAAACTAGATTAGAACAATTAGATATGGAATGAGGAATTTGGCCAGTAAATGAATTATTGTAAAGAGACAATACTTGTAGCCTACGTAAATAACCAATTTGTGGTGGGATTTCATGGGTGAAGCTATTGTTTTGAAGGTAAATCTCCCTTAAAAAACTTAAATTTCCAATATATGGTGATATGGAACCTGAAAGTTTGAGGGAGCTAAGGTTTAATAGAGTCACTCTCTTATGCCTTCGCCCACAGAAGACGCCGTACCATTGGCAGAAATGAACAGAACCATTCCATGAACTCATGATCTCCAGAGTGTCAGTATTTTGGCTTTGAATTCTAACAAAGCTTGTTGGTCTGTCTCATTATTTCTGTGAATGGCAATGGCTGATATGAAGCTAAAGCACAAGAAATGAATGGCAGGGAGGTACAAGAAAGCACAAGAAAGACCCATATTAGGCAATTGAGAGAATTACTGGCTAGCTATATTAGAGATCTCCGTTGGCTGTTCAATTCATCAAGCAGCATATTTATAAAGAAAATGCCTAATCTAATAAACAAATGTATAAAATGAATAATTTTAAAAAAAAAATGTAGAAACAGAATATACAAAAAATATATAACTTGTGAATTATACTTTGGTATACTAGAATGATTATTATTAATATTTTGTGATAGCTTTTTTTTTTTTTTTTTTTTTTTATAAATTTAGCTTGAATTAAAATTTAAACTCAAAATTTTTCAGTCTTTCGAGATCACCTTATTGCTATTAAATTTAAAGTTTATCAGTGTTAATTTTTTTTTTTAAATTATGAAGTATCGAGCTCAAATCATAATTGGAGTTAAATTTATCAATAATAATAATAATAATAATAATCTACAAAAAAATATTCTAAGCATAACAAATCACTGTACCTAATTAAATATACAGTGAATTAATTATACATACACTTAGATTTCATTTTAAGATTGGTTTGTGATTAAGTTACTTGACATATGAAAAAAAAATTAATTAATAGCTCTTTAATCATATATATATAGTGTTATAAATTGAAATTTGAAGAAATTTTGATTTGATAATTCAAGAAAAATTATTTTTTTTTTATTTTTTTTTATTTTTTTTTTTTTAAATGAATGACTTTTGCTAGTTTATAAATTTTAGGATAAAATACAATTTTGATCATGCAGTGTAATTTTAGGAGCACATTGACTCTTAATATTTTTCAACGTATAATTTTGACTGTAACGTTATTAAAATTTATAATTCCGATTATTTTGACCGTTGACTTTTGTCCATGGGCCCCACAATGATTAAAAATGAATTGATAAATTATAATTTAATTCCTAAAATTTTATTTATTTATAAAAAAAGTATTTTTTTTAAATTAAATATATAAAAAAATAAAATAAATTAATAACTAAATAAAAATTAATTATTTTATCTAATTAAAATTAAAATAAATATCATTTTTAATTTAAAATTACTTTTTATTAAATTAAAAAAATTAATTTTATTTAACTATTTACTTTTCTAAAATTAAAATAAATAAAATTATTTTTTAATTATTTAATTTATTTTCTTATTTTCATAAAATTTAAAAATTATTTTTATATATTTAATCAAAATATCGTCAATTTTTCTTTTTTTTTTTTATATATTTTCTTGCTTTTCATTTAATAATTAAAATTAGAATATTTAAAAATATATGTAAATAAATTTATATGTAAAATATTCATACATAATTTTATTTATTGATTTATTGTATATTTTAATTTAAAATTAATATAAATTACTTTTTATTTAATTAAATAATAATTTTTCAAAGTAATTTATTTTCTTATTTTTTATATATTTGTTTAAATGAAATTATTTTTTCATATTTAACAAAATAAAATAATTTTATTTTAATATATAAAAATATTTTTTAGTCAAATACATAAAAAATAAGAAAATAAATTACTTTTAAAAATTAATTATTTAATTAAATAAAAATAATATTATTTATTTTGATTTTAAATTAAAATATATAAAAAATAAATAAATAAAAATGTAATGTATAAATATTATAC